>JAMPIV010000903.1:0-80149 GCA_024509875.1 Oreohelix idahoensis
GGCATGTCAAAACAAAGCTGCGCGCGAGACCGCGATCTACGTATCATTGCGCGTAATGTCACTAAGACCAGTATGGTAAATGGGTTGTCACGATGAAGTTATCATTTGTTTTAACTAAGATAATTATCATTTTCCTGTGCTCTCCTTACAGAGCACGAAGCCACAACTACAGCTGTTCCCCCTTGCATGCAGCCTGCACAAAGCACTCACGTGCTCTTGCAAGTGTTTCTGTGGTAATTTATTTTAAAAGATATTGTTGCCAGCCAGAGATCAAAAGATTGTCCTTGCGCCTTATTGATCGTCATTGCAAATGCTAAAATCACTGGGAATTGACGACGTCGCATCCTAAGTCAACTCCGCCAATGCCGGTCCCAAGCCCGGATGAAAAAGGAGGAGGGCGGCCTGCATGGAGGCCGTAAGGAGGCAGCCCCTCCACCATGCAAAGGCACAACAGGCCAATCACCTGTTTGCTTTAAATCATGATTACGCGAACTACAAGAGAGAAAACCGGACTGATTCTAGGGGCGACGAACTGGAACGGACTACGGACTGCGACTTGTGGAACTTGGAACGCAAGAAGTATAAGTGGGAAAGGGGGGGGGGGAGCTGGTGGAAGAGATGAGGAAAGCAAAACTAGAAATCCTGGCTATAACGGAAACGAAGAAAAAAGGACAAGGAGTCATGGATCTCGATGGCAACACGTTGCTCTACAGTGGTGTACCCATATCTGAAAGAGCTAAAGGGGGCGTGGGTTGCATTGTGGCCCAAAATCAAAGGGATAGTATCAAGGGATGGAACTATGTCTCGGAGCGCATTATGGTTGTAAAACTAGAAGAGCTAGAGACCGTGGTCGGCCTGGTCATAGTGTGTGGGCCGGGTGGGAATGGGGGGCGGAGGTCGGGGAGGAGTTCTTCGAGCTGCTTCGGGGGACGGTGGATGACTGCCTGGATGAGGTTGTTATGCTCGGAGATTTTGGTGCCAGAGTTGGAAATGACCATGCTAGATGGGGTGGAGTTATCGGAAGATATGGAGAAGATACTCTCAATGACAATGGAAAGCGACTCCTTGGATTCTGCAGTGAGCGGGGTCTGATCGTTGCAAACACAGAGTTCCCCCGTGGGCGCATGCATGCATACGCTGGATGTGGGCCGGCCGAGAGTGAGAGGTCGGTGATCGACTGTGCCATTGTTCGGAGAGGCTCGTTCAGATATGTCCGGGGTGCGGGAGTCTGGAGGGGGCCGGAGGTTGGAGGTGATCACTGCCTGCTGACGGTCAGGCGAACAACTGAGGGAGTTGCTCAGCCTGGGGGCTGCCCGACATCACGCGGGAGACCAGGTGGACGAGCGGGAGAGGTGAGCGTTGGGACCTACGGGCTGGGAGGGCCGGAGGTTAGGACCAGATGTCGGGGGCTTGTTGCTACAGCGGTGGGTGGCACGGGGGGGGGGCGGCCTGATGGCTTGGAGGCCCTCTGGAATGAATTCCGGGATATCGTGGGGACAGCTGCTGCGGAGGCGTGCGGTGGGGTCCGGCTTGGGAGCCGGAGAGAGAGGACGCCTTGGTGGACGGAGGAGGTCAGGGAGAAGGTGAGAGAGAGGGAAGTGGCATGGAGGCAGTGCTTGGGAGCTGGAGACACAACAGGACAGGTGGAGAGATATAGAGAATGTGTGGCACTCGGAGCAGAGGCGGAGAGCAGAGTGCTAGCGGCGGGACAGAGGTCCTGGGAAGAGTTTGGAGAGGGGCTGGAGGGGGATGCACGGGAGGACCAGAGGTTGTTCTATGGGACCCTGGGGAACATGGGGGGAGAGAAACAGTGCCCTCTCGGGTTTGTAGAGGACGGGCGGGGCGGGTTGCTTACTGCCCCGGGGGGGGGGTGGTGGAAGGATGGAGGGAATATTTCTCAGAACTCCTGGATGGTGAGCATGATGGAGCATCAGAAGTGATGGCCACTGACACAGAAGAGGAGACCAATGATGGTGAAGATGACATAGGGATGGAAGAACTGAGGGCAGCACTGGAGAAAATCTAGATGGGCAAAGCAGCAGGGCATGATGGTATAACACCAGAAATGGTTAAGTACATGGGAGCATCAGGCGACCTATTGCTCTTAAAGGTCCTACAGGCAGCATGGTGCAACAAGACCATACCAAAGGATTGGGAGATTGCCATCATAACACCAATTTTCAAAAGGGGTGACAGTCGACGGTGTGGAAACCATAGAGGCATATCCCTTCTCGGTGTCCCTGGTAAAGTCTACTCTAGAATCCTGGAGCAGAGACTCCGACGCCTAGCTGAGCCACAATTGGATGAGGTCCAGTGCGGATTCCGAGCAAAACGAAGTACTCGGGACCTAATCTTCACACTCAGACAGCTGAGTGAAAAGGCCCTTGAGTATAAGAGTGAGATCCATCTTTGTTTCATAGATCTGGAGAAGGCGTTTGACACGGTCCCCTGGAGCAAACTTTGGGACTGTTTGGCAGGGAAGAATGTTCCAGCGCCTCTGGTTCATGCTGTGCAGAGCTTCTACAGGTCTTGCAGAAATTATGTGAGGACAGCAAACCATGAGTCAGAAGAGTTCAGGACCACCACTGGTGTAAGACAAGGTGATATCCTATCACCTTACCTCTTCATACTCCTTGTAGACGATGTCATCGGGGCATGTAGGGAGAGAGCAGGACAGTATTCAGTGGGGTACTGGAAGATGAGACAGGTCTATAATTCGGAGCTGGCATTTGCTGATGATGTTGCCCTGATTGCTAAATCAGAGGCACATCTCCAGTCCAACCTGCGAGTCTGGAAGGAAGAGCTGGAGAAGAGAGGGATGGTCATAAGCAGCTCTAAAACAAAATCCATGGTGATATCACGAGAAGAAAGAAGGCATCAGATTGGGTTGGGAGAATAGGTCCTGGAGCAGGTCGACCACTTTAAATATCTCGGAGCTATTATAGACCGAAAGGGAGGCATCAGGGAAGAGTTGGCCGCTCGAGGGGCAGCGGCTGGGAGACTTTTTCAGGCCATGGGTCGTGGATTCCTCAGCGGGAGAGAGGTTGGTGAGAAGGCGAGGATGGCTGTGTGCCGCTCCGCCTGTGTCCCAGTCTTGACATATGGATGCGAGTCGTGGGCAATGACTACAACCCACAAGGGCCAGATCCAAACCTCAGAAATGAGGTATCTGAGGAGGGTGGTTGGGGTAACAAGAGGAGACATGGTCCGCGGCCGGACGATCCGTCGGGGCCTAAAATCCCATCCGCTGCAGACCCAAATAGAACAGTCCCAACTAAGATGGTTTGGCCATGTCTGCAGAGTGGGAGAAGATCGGCTACCACGACAAGCATGGGAAACAAAGAGCCAGGGATCCAGACCTCCAGGACGACCCAGAGTCCGCTGGGAGGACAACATTGGACAATCTTTGAGGGACCGAGGACTGGAGTGGAACCGGGCCGGGAAGAGGACAGCTGGTGGAGTGGTCTGGCGCTCTCTCTTCCAAACCTCTACACCTCACGGTAGAAGGGGAACGACTAAGTAAGTAAGTAAGTAAGCATCCTAAGTCAATGCTCGGTTCTAAGTCAATGCTAGGAGTTAAGATTCGTTCTCCCTTATTACTGCCAGTGATAATTTCTGCATCAATGGAATTCCTATGCAATACTTTTATGACCAAACGCGAGCCATTCAATAGTCCGTTTTTTTGCGTTCAGATTTCGCAATAGCATGATACATGCAGCAACCTTTAATTTCAGCAAATGCGGTGGCTCAGGGTTTAGACACATTTGACCCGGGAGCCATTTAAGTGGCTTCCGTATCATTTGCTCCTTTCCATTTTACCTTGGATAAAACAACAAATTTGTTTATGCATATGAACATTTAAAAAAATTATTTCCAAACAACAACAAAAACGTTTGTTTGGGCCAAACCCACTTTTCTGCTTGGGACTGAAAGAGTAAGGAACTCGGTTGGGAAATTAACTGCGTCGTTGGGATCATCGGAAATCATGGTATCTATGCTCCAATAAACAGTTTCATTTCCAGCGAGTAGCTCCAACAATAAGTCTGCAATACTTTAAATTGAAATTTTGTCTTGAAGAAACAATCAAAAACTTACATTTTAAGGTTATTTTTAACAAAATGATGAGTTAAATCCGTTTCCAGAATGAAACTGGGTTCTACAATCAAAAACTTACATTTTATTCATATATCACTGTCACTCACTTTATGTTGCACAATTCACCAACTTTTCTTCGTTGAGTGTTACTATTTTCGGGAGAGTACATATAAGGGAAACAATACAATTAATGTCTAACTTTCAACCTCAGTTGCATCCCTTAAATGTGATCGACGTACAAACGACGAGAATTATGGAGTTTGATTCTACAATAGACAGAGACAGCTGCAAAGAAGGGCCATGTCTATTTTTTGAACAGGAGATTGGTAAAAAAAAAAAAAAAGGGCGGGACGGTTCCTAGTTGCTACGAACCAGATATTTCTGAACGATCAGTTAACTGGCCATGCGGTGTAACCGTTTATAGTACTGCAGACGAGAAACACGAACTACGAAATGAGAGCCACAAGAGTTACTGAAAACACGGTTGACGGAAAATGAGACTCACAGGAGGTATACGAACAGGACTGTGGGAAATTAGAGGTAGGAAGAAATCCTTGTATTTAGTTATATCCTTTTAATTTCTGTTGCTCCTGTGGTAAACGTAATATATTATGACAGCTTCTGTATAAAGAAATGAAAAAGATAAAGAGGACATGTGAAGATCTTGAGTGGATGGCACAGAGCAGGAGGATCTGACACACATTGTTGATGGTCGATGCCCCTGACGATGCTGATGTTGATGAAATAAGTAGTTATATTTTTAATACAGATTTGCTGCATGTTGAATATACTTATAGAGCTCATTATGTACGGAGTGCACGACTTTATTTGTTACCCGGTGGCTCCGTAATTGTGAATACGCCACTGCCCTCATATAAACCATACATATTGAAATTGTAACTAAATGAATTAATGTGAGACATACATACTTCATCGTTAACAAAAAGGATAATATCATATATAATACTTCCAGCAGCTAATAGCGAGACAGGGGCAAATGGAAACCGCTACATTACAGAATTATCCGAGCTCTCGTGAAAATTAGATCAACAGAACACACACGGAGTCATAAATCTGAGTCGCCCGCACGTGCATCTGGTTTACCTTTGAAGGGCAAAGAAGTATCATACAATAAGCAACCTTGCACAGAATTGATTTGACACGTGCCTGTATTTCAGAATTGGGTAGAATAATAACTCAACAGACCGAACTAGGCATTTTCCTTGCACCGAGTGTTTTAGTATTCCCTACAACAACAGACATTCCAGAATTCGTCTGTGTTATTGACCAACTTATGGGTGTTCTTTCTTTCTAGTTCTTTTAGGTCTAACTTGAAGCTTTTTTTTCCTTCTTCTTTTTCTTTGTACAGTACCCTTGGCTTACCACACTCCATCTCTTTTGTATGCAGCTTGATTCTGTTATTATAAATTATCTCAACGCGGGAAACATTGTCAGTTATATTTCCTCTGACGACATTATTAACTCTACTACCTCGCAAGCAATACAGTACGTCACGAAACCTTTTTTCTTTATCGTTCCTCGGATACCGTGAGGAGTAGTGGGGAGTTAACGTTTGCGTTCTTGGGCCAAGTCTGTCGCACTGGCTGCTGTGATCCCGTGTTAATGTTTAGGATTTCTGTCTATCCATCTGCCTCTTGATCTTCCTCGTGCCCTGATACCAGATCTTCTACTGTTGTAGGCGCGTAGTAGTAATCTATGGGCCCCGTAATACTGAGATAGACTAACAACTTAATTTTATCTCTATGAATTTAGTTCCTTCAATTTTTTTTGACGTCATCCCACTAGTCACATTCAGGTACTTTCTCAGCCACCCACACTTGTTCACCAAATACGCTATCTCCATGTGCACGCCCAAGTCACAACATGCTGACATGAAGTCAGACATAAACTCAATCCCTGAGTTAAACTTAACAAATATTGGCAACCTCAGTGACTCTTACTTCCACTCACTCCATCATCCACCCATGAAACTGCTCGTTGACACCTGCTAACATTAATGGCTTTTCTTAAACATCTCATCTCACAGGATGTGATTTTCCTCTTCTGTGCGTTGGTCAAGGAACATGTTTGACACTGATAGCAAAGAGTTGGTAAGAATGTACTATCTAACAGCTGCAGTTTAGTTTCCATACTGATATTCTGATTTTTGAGTAGTTGTGACGGTATTGCCTCCCCTGCTTTGCAGTAATGGTCCAACAGTGGCCAAAACTCAAGAGTACCTATTGTAGGCTTCAATGGAGCCTATCTTTACATAAGATTACTCTTGGCAGAAATGTAGATAGAAGAGTAGTAAAGCTTCTATCACATGGGAGTCTTCACAAGATATTCAGATAAGCGAAAACAATGCTGGCTGTCGCTGAGCACGTTAATTCTGTAATCTGCTGACAAATTTTGTGAAAGAATTTAAGCAATGGTTTATTCTAGCTCGTTAAGCCCCCACCCCTGAGTTAATCAGTGAAATTATTATTATAATATAGCTCTGTTTAGAGTGTGTGTTTAGTAACTTTGAACATGTAGTACATTTAAAATGATTGAATCGAAGTTAAATTGGTATAATTACAAATAACAAAATTTAATAATCACTGTAAGTTTAACAGTTTAAAAAAGGGAATAATAGTTAATTACAAAATAAAGTTTTCATCACTCGGGTGATGGTTTTTTATAAAAGGTTGAAGTGGCAGCATATGGGTTAACTTAGCTGCCAGTGACGATTCTGATCCTCTCCTTGTGACGGTATTGTTTCCCCTGCTTTGCAGTAGTGGTCCAACAGTGGCCAAAACTCAAGAGCATCTATTATAGGTGTCACGGCGCTATTTCGCAGCGACGAAAATCAGCCGGACAACACAGAGATTACAAAATCAGGTTGGCAATACTGGTATAACTTAACCGGTGAAGTCATGTGACAAGACGGAAGCGGTAAGAATTTGGCGCAAAGGGAGGCAGTCAGTTCCTAGCCAGTGTCCCGAGTGGACGGATATATTCTTCCCTGTGCCAGAAATTTTGCTGTGGAGTCCATGTTACGTACTATTTGTTAGAGATGCTTGCCATGTTCTAGTCCTATTGGATTATTAAGTTATGATTCGAGGACAGTGTAGTGTCTGGATTGATTTTGTTACAGGCCGTTATAAGTTGCCGAAGATTTGTGTATTTCTTTGTCGTAGATTTTGGGCCACTCGTGGTGAGTGGTAGTCACTGCAGTTTATCAGTGTAGTAATTCTGTCGTGTATGATACGGACAGTCTAAGTGGTTAATACATTTCATTGTTATAGTGTATTTCACTCGTTTGTTGGCCGTGTGAGGCCTTATTGTGTGTGCATAATATTAAAGGGAAGTACCTGTGAAAGGTGTTG
The DNA here is from genome assembly GCA_024509875.1 of Oreohelix idahoensis. NCBI lineage: Eukaryota > Metazoa > Mollusca > Gastropoda > Stylommatophora > Oreohelicidae > Oreohelix > Oreohelix idahoensis. Next base: position 7,467 of record JAMPIV010000903.1, read on the forward strand.
ATTTTCTTACGTCAGCCATTGTGGTGTGGCCGTACTCCTAGGGGAGTGAGCCTATTATTATTATTATTATAAGCCCACATTACAGTCGTGCAACTATAATAAATATTTATCTGACAATAGGCTTCAATGGAGTCTATTTTTACACAAGATTACCCTTGGCAGAGATGTCTATAGAAAAGCTTCTATCACATGGGAGTCTTCATAAGATATTCAGATAAGCGAAAACAATGCTGGCTGTCGCTGAGCACGTTAATTCTATAATATGCCGACACTTTTATGAAGAATTTAGCAATGGTTTATTCTAACGCATTAAGCCCCCACCCCTGAGTTAATCAGTGGAATTTATTATTATAATATATATATATATATATATATATATATATATATATATATATATATATATATATATATATATATATATATATATATATATATATATATTATATATATAAGTTAGTTGCTTATCCTTTACAGGACGTGGCAATCAACCCCAGCTTTTATTGGCTGTTTGTGATTTTTCTAGGCATATATATATATATATATATATATATATATATATATATATATATATATATATATATATAATATATATATATATATATATATATATATATATATATATATATATATATATATATATATCAATTTAAAGAAGTCTGAGGTCATGACGCTCAATGTGAGCAACCCTGAGCCCATATCAGTAAGGAATCAGCAATTGGTACAGACAGATACCTTCACATACCTAGGAAGCATAGTAACACCAGACGGCGGGGCAGGCAAAGACATCAACATCAGAATGAATAAGGCAAGAACAGCCTTCTTTAGCCTAAACAACATCTGGAAGTCCTCCCAATACAGCACAAGCACAAAATTAAGATTATATCAGAGCTGTGTGCTTTCTGTGCTTCTCTATGGTGCGGAATGCTGGAGAGTTACAGAGAAGGAAATGTCGAAATTGTCCTCCTTTCACACAACATGCCTAAGAAAAATTCACCGAATCTTTTGGCCGAATACCATCACTAACCAAGATCTGCTTACTCGTAGCAAGCAAGAGGACATGCACACCATCATAGCTGGCAGACGCTGGAGCTGGGTTGGTCATGTCCTCAGAAGAGACCCCTATGCCATCACAAGAACAGCTATGCTTCAGACCCCTGAAGGAAAACGAAAGAGAGGCCGACCAAAAACAACCTGGCGGAGGACTGTGGAGGCTGAGATGCAGGGAATGAACCAGAGTTGGGGCACTGTACGAAGGATGGCCACCGACCGAGCAAAGTGGAATCAATTTGTTGTTGCCCTACAAGACGCCACTAATCTTGATGGCCACTGACTGCTTTGACGGTCGGCGGCTAAGGATCAAAGAAGAAGAAGATATATATATATATATATATATATATATATATATATATATATATATATATATATATATATATATATATATATATATATATATATATATATATATATATATTACTGAAGCACATTAAAAATGCACCACCTGTATAATCCAGGAACAGAGTGTGAAATGTAAATATAAGTGTTTACAAGTTTACATATTTGGAATCTTCATTCATTTTCCTATGAATCCATGCTATACATTAATTTGTACATTTGATTGTTATGAAATTCATTGCATTCTGTGCAGGCAAGGGAGAAAACCAAAAATGCAACCAATAAAAAAAATCATTCACACTATCCTCAGTATCTGGTATGTCCACCGTGTGCTTGCAAACAAGCTTGGCAGCGGCTCCGCATGGAACGCACAAGTATCTGAAGGAAATTCCGGAGAATCAAGTCCCATTCACGTGTAAGAGCAGCTTCGAGCTGTTGCAGATTAGCTGGAGAACCTTGCCTGTAGACTTTGCGTCCAAGCTCGTCCCACACATGTTCTATAGGGGACATGTCTGGTGATAGGGCAGGCCAATCAATCGTCACAATGTTCTGCTGCTGTAGATATTGCTGCGTAATGTATGCGGTGTGCGCATGTGCGTTATCCTGCTGGAGAAGCTGCACGTCTGGATAATTTGTGAACGCAGGAGCAACCAATGCATCCAGAACCTCATCTCGATATGTCACAGCATTAACATTTCCACGGAAGACGGGAAGAGGCAAGCGATGGTTAAAACTGAATCCTCCCCAAATGTGAATACTGCCACCTCCAAATCGGTTGTGCTGACGAACACAGCAATCTGCAAAGCGCTCTCCACACCGTCGCCAAATCCGCATACCTCCATCAGCAAAGGATATGTTGAATCTGCTCTCGTCTGTGAATAGGACAGCATTCCACTGCAGTCTAATCCATCTGACATGTTGCTCTGCCCATTGCAGGCGCTGCTGACGATGTCTGTGAGTCAAGTTTGGCCCAACATAAGGTCGTCTTACAGTAAGGCCTGTATCTCTGAGTCGTCGTATGACTGTCATTCGAGAGACTTGCCCACGTCTACCCACTATTGCTCGTGCTGTCTGACTTGCCGGGAGAGAACGATTCCTTAGGTGACTCAGCACAATATGACGATCTTGCGCATGGGTAGTAACTCGTGGTTGGCTACTCCGAAGTCTATCCCGGGCACTGCCAGTGGTTCCGTAACGTTCATTGAGACGTACAATAGTGCTGTGGTGGCAATTCATCCTTCTGGCAATGGCCCGCGAGCTCATTCCGGTCTCCAACATACCAATGGCTCGTTGACGGTCGTTTTCAGATAGTCGTGGCATTTCAAGCACATGTACTGGGTGTTTTGTCTCAACGGCCTTTTTATACCGAGTATACTGCCACAACGCGTACACATTTTCAGGGTCATAGCTGTTGGGAATCGTGTTGCACGTAAAACTTTCATTGTTTTCATGTAGTCTGTACACAAACCCGTGGGTTGAATCATGCACTTTCCATTCCAGCAGCCATTCGCTGTCTACCTCATGACAAACACGGGGAAAATCCATTCCCACACTTTTTTTTCCAGCTTCTCGGCATCAGTATATATAATAGTGGTGCGTTTTTAATGTGCTTCAGTATATATATATATATATATATATATATATATATATATATATATATATATATATATATATATATATATATATATATATATATATATATATATATATATATATATATCTGTTTAGAGTGTGTGTTTAGTAACTTTGACTGAGACAAACATGTAGTACATTTAAAAGGATTGAATCGAAGTTTAATTTGTAACATTACAAATAACAAAATTTAATAATCACTTTAAGTTTTAACAGTTGGAAAATAATTTGAATATTTATTAAAAGAATTTCATCACGTGGATGGGATTTAACTGAATGAAGGAGGTCACGTTTGGCAGCGGATATTTTCACTTAGCTGCCATTGGTAGTTTCTTCTCCTGCTGGGTCAGTTCCTTCACTCTACCCTCGCTCGTCTCTGGTCAAAGTTCAAGCGCCCCACGTTCCCAGAACGTCGAGGAGTAACGGCTAAGGTGATTCTGCGTCTGTCTATAAGATCATCTTATGATGGTGTCTCGCAAAACGTCAGTCCACTTCTACCTTCACTTGGTTCCAGAGATAGTACTTTCTGCTGGTACCACCAATAACTGGTAATAGAAATAGAAACGAAACGCTCTTCTGATTACGGCGTTTTACCGACACATTTATGTGCCCCCCTCTTCTATTCTTCCATCCCATGTCAGAATTTACCCTCGATGAGAATTAAATTTAATCCCTCGGGATAAAACTTCCTTTACATTTAAACTGAATAGCTTTAGCTTTACATTACATTTAAATGAAAAGGTTAAACGTACAGATATAATATGTTTTACATTTACATCTCCACTGTTTGAAAAGTGTTCACAATATAAATTCCTTTATGTTTCATTTACATTTACACTTGTGGAAAAGTTTGAAAGTTCTATAATTTAGAATGAATATTTTCACATAGACATTTACACTGGTTTAAAGCTTGAAAGCTTACATTAACTTTAAAGTGAATATGGTTATATGGACATTGACACTGCTTTGAAAATGTAAGTATTATTCTTAGAATGTACATCATTTCTTTTTATCTTTCCCTCCCTGCGCCATAGGGAACGTGGAACTACTTTATGTGTTAGTTCTCTTTACGAAACTATCAATAAAGCAATCACCAGCAGGTGCAGTGGTGGTTCATGAATCATTATTCTAGATACTGAGGTTGCCAGCCTCAAATCTTTCTTCTTCCTTCTTCCTCGTTCGTCCAGAAAAGGACATTGGTTGCGTTGTGTCCGTTTACAGCGAAGCTGCGATATCTGCACCTTTCGGCCGACACATCCGACTTCAGCACGCCATTTTTTGGGACCGGGTTTGCCTTCCCACTTAGATCCCTACTCTCTCAGCCAGACTACAGGGATGCAGCCTGTTTCCAGGACCACCACTTGGAGGTGGAGTAGGGTCTTGGTCAGCTCTGGTTCGTTGACCCTGACGCAAGCAGTCAAGCTATGGGTCGCTTACTGCATTCTCTATTGCTGCATCTTAAGTTCCAGCTGTGGTAAAGTGGGATGTTATAAATATTTATAGGGGACTTAGTGTACTGACTGAGATCAGCTGTGAAGGTATCTATATCTAATAAGAGTAGTGTATTATAGATAACCTTACTTACTGCCACATATGTATACCTCAGTCAGAATTATTCTGGAATAGTGTGATGACTACGTTATATGTCTAGGGTATGTGTATGATGAAGTGTAAGTCATAACAACAACAGACAGATAAACAATTTAATTTATTCCACCACACTTGACAACACTGTGACACTCACATACATATAACACTCTAAGAGGATATCTTAAAGGAGTCACTGATAACTTTTCAAATAACAATATGTATTCAGTGCTGTCATGAATGTATATGTGTCCTGATTCAAATACAAAGGGAACCAGGAATCACAATCAATTTTAATTACAAGTTATATGTACAGAATTTATTAATATGATTCTTGTAGTGACATATATTATTACTGGTATCCTATGTGTGTCAGTTGTGTAGTGTTAATATGAGGTAATACTGGTTTGGTTTTGTTCAAGCTCTGTTGGTATTTGTCATCATGACTTCAATAGTTTGTTTATATTGGAACTAGTATTGGAGATGTTCTCAGTTCCTGGTATTAAAACAATTAAATTCCCCTCTTAATTTTAGTTTACAATGTCATTTTAAGATGGGGGTACATAATGTTGAGCTCCATGGCCACACTCTCTTATCTTGCGTGATGACTGCAGTAAAAGACTCCTCTGCTCGATTTCTGTAATGAGTTCTGGAGCCACCCCACTGGTTGCTATATGGACCAAGGAGTATGCTGTCCACCTCTGGCTTCAGCAAAGCTCTGACCGGGTGCTGCTCAATAACTTTAAGACCACGGTCCCTGAAACAAGAAGGTTGTACCTTCTACGTCAGAACTAATTTATACTCCATTTCTACACTGAGCACAATACATCACAAACATTGAGTTCAGAGCGTTAGGCCAACTGTCAGCTTCATCTGAAATACTTTATACCAGTATTTCCCTCCCTAATGGTTACTACGCCTCTGCAATTCCAGCATTATTTCTTTCTAGTTAATAATCTAGGTGTCAGTGTACTGTTTGGCTATTCCATGCAGTTTTACTTTCCTCCGACACCTTCTGTTCAGGCTGGAGCACTATAGGCTTTACATCATGTTCGCTACTGAACCACACATATATACAGACATAAATTATCAATTTACATTCAATTTTCATTAAAAGATATTGAATATTTCAAGCTTACCACAATTCATGGAAATAATAATAAACAGTTTCGTTGACTGGCAATGAATATAGCACAACTCCGATCTGCCGATGTCCCAGGCTTTATTTTATAAAAAATATACACTGGTGCTCAACGCACTGCTTCTTAGTAGGTTTATTACAAGATGTGGCAATGAACAGACGCTCTGAATTGAGTATATTCGCAGCTCTACCCAATCACACCACGTCTACACATCTTTTCAAAAAAGTACCCCTTTCTCACGTTTCCCCTGACAACACAAGATAGTATTTATAGTCCGACCAATCGTGTTTAGTCTTTCATTTGTTGCGCTCCAATCACATAGGAGTTAACATGGTAGGCTATTTCCGTACGTAATGTTTTTTTCAAACACGTTATAAAAAAATTTTATGAGCAGAAATGATTTCATGCTGTCAGGCACCCCCACTATTTTATTGTGGCCATAACTTGGTAATTCCTAGACTATTTGCGTAAAGTTTTACATATTCTTTGTCAGCAAACCCTAAGGAATCCAAATATCTCAATCTAAGGGAGCTAGGTGGCTGCGTTCAAAATGTGCATTTTCTACCACCTCCTGTTCACTTCAATCCCCATGTGGTGTCTGGGTACTGTCATGTTTTCAAACGTAAACCGGTATAATGTCATAATTCCCAATAAGCGTTTTTCAGGATTTAAAAACCTAACTCTGGTATGGGTAGTGAATTTTATCACTGTCGATTTGAAATAAAGTTAGTGCATGTGGCCTTACACGCGTGATGGCAGCAATTGTGTATCGCGCGACGCGTGTTTAGTGTTGCAGGTGTCCCTGCTTTCTGCCTCTCCCTTCTCTCTATCCTTTAGTCCATCTGTCTTTTAGTTACGCCGTGTATAAAATGGAATGAATGAAATATTAAATTTAGGTCATAGATCAGCTTGCGTATCTCAAGGTTTTTCCAAGAAATACAGTACACGTTTCATTGAAGAAAGCGGGTAATAATACAGTAGGCTTTTACTATCAACGTGAAAGCGTTACAATTTGCAGACGAAGTAGAAAACAAGGGGGATTTCGAGTACAGTCATTGTGACAGCACTGTTCTTTACCATTCTTCTTTCCTTTTATTAAATTTATTTGTTAGGCTTTGCATTTACGTTTTAATTTATATATGGGGATTAGAATAATTCACGACATCTCCCCTCTTAAAACAGATATTATATGTCAGTCCTTTATTCTATATACACATAGAGAAATTTATTATTATTTCTGGGGTTTACGGTGATTCTCATCACACGGATGGCGGCTTAAAAAATCCGCTCCCAAATTTGTTTTTCCAGATATATACTCAATGCTAAAATTATAGGGAGCCAAAAGCAAGGACCATCGGAGTAACCTAGAGTTCTCATGCCTAGCCTGGGCTAGAAACGATAAAGGTTTGTGATCCGTTTGCAACTTAAATGCCTTCCCATACAGATAAATATTGAATTTCTTTATTGCCCATATTACTGCAAGACATTCTTTTTCGCTAGTTAAGTAGTTGATTTCAGCTTTATTCAACTTTCTGCTAGCATATGCCACTGGGCTTAATTCCCCATCCAATGCATCTGATTTCTGTAGTAGAGTTGCACCCAACCCAATATTACTGGCATCCGTCCTTACTATGAATTCTTGACTTAAGTCAGGTAATTTCAAAATAGGTTTACTTGTGAGCTTTTCCTTCAATTCTTGGTAAGTCATTTCACATTGTGGTGTCCATGTAATGCGATCTGGATGTCCTTTACGTGTCAAATCAGTTAACGGTGCACATATGGAATTAAAGTTTTTGATATACTTCTGGTAGAAACCACATAATGAGACAAAGGATCTCACGTCCTTCTTAGTTTGTGGTCTCGGGGCTTTCTTTAGTTTCTCTAAATTCTTTGGGTCAGGGGTCATGTTTCCCTGATAAACTGTGTGTCCCAAAAATTCCAATTCTTTACATCCAACGCAACATTTGGTTGGTCGGGCTGTTAAATTTGCTTCCCTAAGTCGATCAAACAGCATCTTCAGAGAGTCAATGTGTTCCTCAAATGTTTCTGTTGCTATAAGGATATCATCCATGAAATTTGTTATACATGGATTATTCAGAGGGTCCAATAATTTTCTCATCATTCTAGAGAAGACACTAGGCGCATTCTTCAATCCAAATGGCAATCTATTAAACTCATAGTGTCCTTCTGAGGTACTAAAAGCTAGGTATGGTCTAACCTCAGGCTTTACTGGAATCTGATAGTATCCTTTACTCAGATCCACTTTTGAGAAATATTTAGCTTTATTTAGTCTGGCAAACAGCTGATTTGTATCCGGCAATGGATCCACCTGTCCTTCTGTAATAGCATTCAGTCTCCTGTAATCTATACAGAGTCTATGTTCTCCAGAGGGCTTCCTTAAGAGTACAACACCGGAACTATATGAGGATTCACTGTGCGAAATAATTCCTTCCTTCAACAGATAGTCTATCTCTTCCTTCAAAGCTTTCTCCTTAGCAAACGGAATCGAATATGGTTTCATACAGACAGGTGTGGGGTCTATCAGTTTCATATCATATTCCAATAGGTTTGTATGCCCTGGTCGGTCTGTTAACACCTCTGCATGATTATTTAGAACCTGTTGCACTCTCTCTTTCTGAGTTTTCGTTAAATGTGTACTGATTTTCACCTGTGCTGCTGTCTCACAGGGGTGTAATGGATATTCAAATGATGAAAGTGGTTCCTTTTTCATCTCCATGGCGATGGACAAGGTCAACAAGTGTGTCTCTTCCTGATGTTCTCTTTCCAAATATTTCTTCAGGAGATTCACATGATAGATTTTTTCTTTCCCCTTCTTATCTATCTTATAATTTGTTCTAGACACCTTCTCTAAAACTGTATATGGACCTTGCCATCCAATCTGTAACTTATTCTGACTCCCGGGGAGAAGAAGCAGTACCTTCTCTCCCACAGCCAAATCTCTGTCTTTCGCCTTCCTGTTATAATAGGCAGCATGTTTCTTCCTGGCTTGTTTCAAATTTTCATTGGCAAGTTTCCAGCCAGTTTTTAACCGAGTGGTCAGCTCATTCACATATTGGTATGAAGATGTAATGTTTTCCTCTGCCTTTTCATCAGTCCACGTTCTTAACAAAGCTTCGAGTGGACCTTTTATTGGCCTTCCAAACAATAATGTTGCCGGGGCCATACCGGTTGAACTATGGGGTACCTCCCGATAAGCAAAGAGGGCGGCGTGCAGGTACTGGTCCCATGTATCTGGTTTTTCGTGTGCCAACTTTCTCAGGATCGACATCAACGTGCCGTTAAATCTTTCCACTTGGCCGTTCCCTTGGGGATGGTACACACTACAATGGAAGTGTTTGGCCTGGAAGATCCTGAAAACTTCTTCAGTTAGTTTCCCCTTGAACTGAGAGCCATTATCAGTCAAGATTTGATTGGGAAAGCCTAACCTTGTGAAAATTGTGAGCAATGCCTCTGCCACATGTTTAGAATCAATCGATGACAGGGCTACTGCCTCTCCCCACATAGAACAAGTGTCCACCAGAGTCAGAATGTAGCTGTTCCTTCTCTTGGTTCGGGTGAGAGGTCCCACAAGATCCACGGCAACTCTCTCAAAGGGTGTTCCCACTATGGGCATTTCCCCCAGAGTTGCTGGTGCAGTCCAATGTTTAGGTGCTACTCGTTGGCACTCTGGACAGGATTTTACATATCGTTTGATATCTTCAGTTATTCCTGGCCAGAAATAATGACAAGCTATTCGCTGACCTGTTGCGCTGATTCCCATATGACCACTGAAGGGAATCGCATGCCCTAGTTCCAACACTTTAGTCCTATATGAAGTGGGAAGGACCAGCTGTCCGTGACCATTGGATTCAGATCCAGCCTTCCTATATATCAGTTTGTTCTTCATATAAAACTCTCCCTTGCCTGGAGGTGTATGAGATTTGGGCAACTTCTTGAAACATGGCTTGAGTGTTTTGTCCTCAGCCTGTGCCTTCCTCATCTCATCTGGGTGAGTATTTATTGGATTATCCTCCTCCTTTTTAGACTGTGATCTGGTCTGCACTGTTGCCAATATCACAGGTCTCTTGGGATTTCCCAAGAAGACATATCTACACCCCAATATCAGAGGGTAGATTGGCTCATTTATCACTGCTGCTTTTATGATTCCTTCCACATATCGCGTTTTCACTTTTATTCGGGCGACGGGAAGTGTCATGGTAGCTACATCCTTGGTTGCAGTTTGAATCTCCACTGTTTCTGTGGTGTATTGATCGGCCTGCACCAGGTGAGAACTCACAACGGAATCGTAATCTAAACCGGTATCATATAAACACCTTATAGTGACACCATTACAGATGACATCTTCACACACTGGGGGGGTGGTATGGTTCCTGTAGTTCTTCAGGTTTGACCTTCTTTTCCTTTTTCCCCGATGTCATAGCAGCACAATGAGGAGGTTTCCTTCTACAATGGTCAGTGTCATGATTGTTCATCTTACAATTTTTACACCACCTTTTTCCTTGGTTGTAAGATTTTCTTTCATCATATTTCCTTTCATCGAATTGTGGGGTTTTATTTTTATTTTCATACCGTGGCCTATCAAACTGGTGCTTACCTTTGTTTTGATCCCTAGGATCAAATTTATTAAAGTTCTGTGGTGCCCTAAAGTTATCCACTTGTTTCTTTTTATTACCTGTTACCTCTGCTTGAGCTGCTTGATACCTTTCAGCAACATTTAGCAACTCACCCAGCCTCTCTGCACCTTTGATGCGTGATGCCATATGATGATGGATGGCATCCGCATGTCTGGTTTTGTGTAGTGTGTAGATGTGTTCAGTCAAAACAATGTTCATGCAACAATAACAGGGCAATCCACATAGGACGTCAGTAAACTCACGACGTATAAAGTCAATGAGTCTTGAAACAGCCGTTGACGTTTTTCTTCATTATTTATTGTGGACGCCACAGTGACAAAATGGTTACGCAAATGTGTAGGCACATCAAACAGTCATTATCACAGCAACATTCAATACAGCAATAAACGGTAGACAGCATTACAATGATGAGTCAGATGCATGTTATATTTCATAGTGCTGTAAATGTAGTCAGGTGGAAAACTCCATCCTTTTCTATAACAGCCAGGAGATAACCAGATGTATGAGATCAGTTCACTCTCCTTAGTTTGACTTCAGCAAGACAGACACGTCTGCCGAAGTATAAATAATGTCCTCAAAAATATCCTCTAGATAATAAAGGTTTTCCAAACCTAGTTCATTTAACAAAGTAGCAAGTAATGGTCCTTGGTACCTGCATCAACCGATGCAGTACAATGCAGCGACATGTGAGCTAGGAAAACATCTTGTGACGACGACTTTCGCAGACAGGCTATGAATCGAAATCGCTCACGACCCAAAATCAATAGAGTTAATGAAAGAGTCAATTTACCTTGCTTTCATGAAATACACAGAAATATCACGCCTCCCGACATGTGGGAAACACTAGAGGTATTATCTCGAATAAACGAAATATCCATTAAGAGGACTACACATCCCTGACAGAACAAAAATAGCGGAGATCCCCTCTTCAACGAGGCATCTCTTTCGCCATTCCAAATCGCTCACTCCCACTAGTGGTGGGCGGAAACCGATCGACAAAGAAGCAAGACAAGTCATGCGCAGTCCAGCGCAAAACGACCACAGCTCAAACTTAACTGCATTCGATACCAACGCGAGAAGACAAATGCTTACCGAGAAAAGTGACTATAAATTCCAAGCAGTTGTTGCCCTTGCGTTATAAAACAGATATTGAAATAAAACGATGTTGCGAGAATTTATCACGCAACATATCACCACCTCCTCCCGATAAAAAAAAATGTGGAACATATTTTTTTTTTCAATATCAAAGAGCAAGCGATAAGCGGCTCAAAACGCACGAATTATGCGCTGATAATTAACTAAATTGCCAAACAATAGGCTAATTATAGAGTGTCTGGTGAGGATATACCTCAACAGAAAAATAAATATGTCTCAAAAAATATTCACATCGGGGAGGTGTCACCAACACACATCACGTTAGCATGTAAACACAATATACGTATGCAAGTTACTATAATCATCATTAAACAGCATACTCTAATATTGTCTTTAAAAATGGATGTACAAATCTGATAGGAAAATTTAGATAGTACATTCTTTGACATGTAATGACATAAGTACATAGTAAAGTTAAACTACATGACGATCCAGGACATATGCTCTGGTATTCCGAGGGTAAGTACACAATCTAGAACTCGTAAGGTAAGTCCTCAGCTCAACAATGACATTCTGAGAAAGTACAAGCAATATAATGCTAATTAATAACTAATATGCTTCATAAGGTACAATACATTATTAATAATTGTGGCTGTTTAGTAAACTAACGGCCCTTATATTAACTACTCAGTCCTCCTCTATCATCTTAAAAAACGAACAGAAGAAGATGACAACAAAGCACGATAGTGTGTACATATAAAGTAAGTACAGATGTGCTAATCTATTGTAGAAATATAGGTGTGTTATGACTCTGTAATATATGGAAATATAGGACAGAAGTATTAGTTGGAGTCATGTGGGCATCTAGACAAAATGTCAGCCATCACATTATCCGCACCACGGATAGCTCGTACCGTGAAGTGAAAAGGTTGAAGAGCTATAGCATATCGAGTGGATCTCGAACTCTTCAAATTCTTAGTCTGAATAGCTGTAAGAGCTTTCTGATCAGTCTCTAGAATGAAATGTGCGCCCAGGAGGAATCTTTGTAGCTTTAGAATTGACCAAACCATCGCTAACAACTCACGGTCTAAAACCGAGTAGTTCCTCTCTGCCGCATTTAGTTTTCTAGAAATGTACATAACAGGATGCAGAGTATTTGCATATTCTTGCATCAGTGCTGCTCCAATCCCAGTGGATGAAGCATCACTCCGAAGAACAAAAGTCCTATCAAGAGTAGGTAATCTTAAGATGGGAGGAGAAGAAAATATATTCTTGATTTGGTCTAGTGAAGATTGGCATTCTTCAGACCAACGGACCAGATTAGGCGAACCTTTCTTCAACAATGTTGATAGAGGTGCCATGATCGAAGATAAATTTGGAATAAATCTCCCATAAAATTGAATTAAACCTAAGAGACTCCTAACTTGTTTCTTCGTTTTAGGAACAGAGATGTTCAGTATTTTGGAAGTATTGTGGTCTTATGTCTTCAAGAGACCATGACCAACACGATGACCCAGGAAAGAGATTTCACCAAAACCAACAAAAGCTTTAGAAGGTTTTGCTGTCAAATTATTCTCACGTAGAGTGGACAGTAAGTCATATAACCCTAAATAGTGATCTTCCCAGGTATCACTGAAGAGACAGATGTCATCTAAGTATGCGATGACATCCGAACGATGTGACAGAATTCGACGCATCATGCGAACGAAAGTGGCAGGGGCGTTCATGAGACCAAAAGGCATAACATTCCATTGAAATAGACCCCTAGGTGTAGAAAACGCAGTAAGAGGTTTGGCATGCTCTGCTAAAGGCACTTGCCAATAACCTTTAGACAAGTCAAGTTTAGTGAAGAATCTAGAATTAGAAAGTCTAATCAGTAGATCTTAAAGGCATCGGTTCAGCGTCGAACTTTGTGACCTGATTCAATTTGCGATAATCAACGCAAATTCGTATGTTCTTATCCTTCTTCCGGACAATAACCATGGAAGAAGAATATGGTGAAGTCGATGGTTCAATTATATTTAATTGAATCATTTCATCCAATTCCTTTTCCACTTGCGACTGAAAGTGTATAGGAATAGGATACGGCCTAACCCTAATTGGATTATTGTCGGTAAGAATTATGTCATGTTCTATGACATCTGTGTGTCCAGGAATGTCAGTGAGAACATCCTGAAATGTTTGTAACATCGACAAGTCTCGTCGATGTTCGTCACCAGAAAGATTAGGAGAAACAGAAACGTTTTTCCAAGATTCCGTGGAATGTAATGGAACCACTGGAAGGGGAAGGTTGACATCAGAGAAGGTAGCTTCCTCATCCTGAATGACAGACAGGGATGAATAATGACCGTGAGGTGCAGGAGCATCATCCGTTGCCTGGAAAATAGGCAGCAAATAGTCCGGACGTTCGTGAAATTCCGAAAGCATGTTTATGTGGAAAGTTTTATGCTTTCCATCAATATCGACCACATAGTCAACATCGGAAATCCGAGAGACTATTGCATACGGACCTTTCCATGCAATAAGAAGTCTATTTTCCCTACTGGGGAGTAGGACGAATGCTTTGTCACCTGGACAAAGTTGTCGTAGACATCTATTCTTGTTAGCAAACTGCCTTGCCTTCTCTTTAGCAATTTCTGATGAAGCAGTTGCTAGCTTACATGCCTCAATGATCTTTTGTCTAAGAGCAATGACATACTCATATGAGGATTGAGTTTCATCGCTAATATCATCGGCAGTGATGAGATCGTGTAATAAAGACATAGGGCCGCGTGGACGCGCGCCAAAGACAAGTTCGAAGGGAGAAAATCCTGTGTGTTCATTAGGGACTTCTCTATAGGCAAAGAGAGCCGCGGGTAAAACCCTGTCCCAATCTTGAGGATGATCTTCAGTTATCTTACCAAGCAAAGTCTTGAGCGTTCTATTCAGACGCTCAACTAACCCATTAGACATAGGATGGTAGATACTACTGAGAGATCGTTCAATATGTAAGGTAGACATTACCTGTGACATAGTGTCAGATATGAGTTGAGTGCCATGGTCTGACAATATTTCTCTGGGGAACCCCAAGCGAGAAAATATCAACCAAAGAGCATCTGCGATATCTGTAGTAGATATGCTCTTAAGAGGAATAGCCTCTGGCCAACGTGTGCACATATCGACACATGTAAGGATAAACTGATGTCCTCTGGCCGACTTGACCTTAAAAGGGCCAATAATATCTATGGCCATTTTCTGAAACGGCCGAATAGGAATGTCAGCAGCCTGGATAGGCGCAGCATGTCGTGGTCCTCTAGATTTGACCTCCTGACATACCTTGCATGATCGGCAGTAAATACGAATGTCCTTATTGACAAAAGGCCAAAAGAAAGCCGCAAGGACTCTCGACTTCGTACGGGCAAAACCCATATGTCCAGCACATTGCGAGTCATGAGCATGTTGCAATATTTGGACTCTCATGCTCTTGGGAACAAGAATTTGCGAATGTGCCGACGTAGCCGAATCTTGTACCATACGTACAAGTACGCCGTTTCTCATTGCAATC
Source organism: Oreohelix idahoensis (assembly GCA_024509875.1). NCBI lineage: Eukaryota > Metazoa > Mollusca > Gastropoda > Stylommatophora > Oreohelicidae > Oreohelix > Oreohelix idahoensis. The sequence goes on from JAMPIV010000903.1 coordinate 22,514, forward strand.
CAAGATTTTCTATTTGTATCCTGATTCGGATCACCTTTCTTCGCAAGAACGAAGAATTTTTTTAAAGAAGAATCTTCTTCTTGCAATTTTATGAAAGAGTCACGAGTGATTACTAAGTGACTATCTTGGCTATCAACTTCATTATCACTATTCAGTGAAGTTTCGGGTGTTTGTAGAGCTTGTGCTCTTGTAACTACTGCATTTGTAGCTTGCATGTTATTATGTTCCCAAGCAGCAATCTGCTGTGGGGTACACTCCCTAACTCCGTGAATACGACCAATAATAAGGTCCGCAATAGGATTAGGTAAGAGACAAGCATGCACATCTCCAGTAAAGAAAGGAGTGGCAATGCGAATTACAGCAGTAGGATATTTTTCTAGAGTGCCGCCAAATGTGACACATTTAATAACCCTTCCTGTAGCACAAGATGGATCTACAAGCGATTGTCTAACACCAATAGTGGTGCATCCGGAATCGAAAAGTAGTGAGACCGGAGTATCATTAACAAGACCCTTATGTAGAATTAAAGAACCCCTCCCGTCATGCGCAACAGCAGCAGGAAGAGCGGGAAGTGGGTGACCACAACTCAAAGTAGTTATGGTACCCGGTTCGAATAAAGTACTGCATTGGGGACATTTGTTTGCTCTCTCAAAGTCAAAAGCAGAACTAGTGACAGCGTCAAAGTTTTTACTATCAACAACATGATTACAGGCTGCCTCAGTTTCCTGTTGTACAGCATTAGCCTGCTGATATCTCTTTTTTTTGTGTTGAGATCTACCCCGACTATTATTACCTCTGAAGTTATCAGAGTTATTATTATCTCTGCAGTTATTATTGTCTCTATTGTAATTGTTATACTGGTTCGAATTCCAGTTTCCACGATTACTATCATGTTCACATTGATGCGAACATCTATTTGTTTGGTTTTGAGGTCTTCGGCAGGAATAACCTCTATTACCATATCCTCTTTTGAAATGCTTATAATTATTAGGGTGATAGTAACGAGTACTATCAGGTTGTCTCCAATTCTTCGAAGAAGAATCACCATGAAATTGATTTCCATGATTTTGACAGAAATTACCGCTACTCTTTCTATCAAAATTTTGTTGGGATCTACGAGCAAAGTTTTGACCATACGGAGCTGCCGAAGCAACTGGTAAACCTTCTTTCACCTTAGAGTTACCCATGGTTATGTGTGGGTGCGCAGTTACGTATTGGCAACAGAAATCTTCCATTTCTTTTATTGTTTTAGGTTTACGTTCATGAAGGAAAGCAAGGAAAGACTCATTGACAGACGACATGACTTTGTCTCTAAGTATTAAGTCCATAAGTCCTTCATAAGTTTTTTCCGTCTTAGATAGTTCAACCCATCGTGAGAAAGTAATGCGTATTCTTGCAATAAACTCGGAGAATTCAACTCCATTTTCAGGTAACATGTTTTTAAATTGTAGACGATAGCCGTCTTCGTTAAGCTGATATTTCTTTAACAAAGCGGCCCTGACAACCTCATAATTGTTCTTGTCAGGTTCATCCACCATATTTAATATACTTAGAGCTTTACCTGTCAGTATCCCTGATAACTGATAAACATATTTTGCTTTGTCTATGTTATGAGCTGTACATGCTTGTTCAAATCTGTCCAGATAGAACATTATGTCATCGCTGGAAGGACTAAATGTTGGTAACTTAATCTTAAAAGTATCATTATTAGCCTTACCAGAAGATGAACCCTTGTTTGAATCATTACCATTACTCATGCTTGTCAATTTCAATTTTTCCAACTCTAAAGCTAAGACCTTTTCTTCATGTTCCATTTTTGCTTTCTCTTTCCTCTCATCAGACTCTCTCTGTAATCTTCTTTCCTCAGCCTGAGCCTCTTTTTGAAGTCTTTCATTTTCAGCTTCTTTTTCAAGTCTTTTATTTTCAGCCTCTTTTTCAAGTCTTTTATTCTCAGCCTCTTTTTCAAGTCTTTTATTCTCAGCCTCTTTTTCAAGTCTTTTATTCTCAGCCTCTTTTTCAAGTCTTTTATTCTCAGCCTCTTTTTGAAGTCTTTCAGCTTCTAGCTGTAGCTGGAGTTTTCTCTCCTCAGCTTCTGATTCCCTTTTTTGTTTTTCCATTTCCATTTGGAATCTTTTTTCATCCACCTGCATCTGCAGTTTCTTTTGTTCAGCTTCCATTGCTTTATCATATCGAGCAGTTGCAAATTCTTCTAACTTATCACCAGTCTTCCCAAGCAATTTACCCTGCTCAATAAAGTGCTCAAATGTAGACATGTTGTCTAACATATGAGTCCAAAACCTGAAATAATTAACTAATTTATTTCAAACCTAAGTGTAACAAGTCTTAATTAAGCACTTGTATATTCACATCACCTTATATTATCCCAGTCTCTGTGGGAAACAAGTCTCCAATCAAAGAACTTGTATATGAAATATCAGCACTCAATTCTTGATCATAAGTGCACTTCTCATTCAATAGTGCACGACACTATTCATCATTCATTTATCATCAGTATAGTAGTAACAGTGCATTAGCATAGCCCATTAACTAATTACTATAACTGTAAACAATGACTATGTAAACACATGCAGAATGTAAACATTGAAAATGTAAACAATACAAACAATGTAAACAATAACAATGTAAACAATAACAAAGATCAGCAACAATACAAAAACTTTCGCAGAAATCAACTAAAAATAAAGCAGAAATTAATGAAATATCACAAAAAATGTGACGATATCTGCGATAGAATTAAACAAAATACATGACACCACAGTGTATAAACAAAAATGTTGTATGAAACTAAATTATAGACAAGAGTAGGCTAACAAACACAAACAAATCAAAACAAAACTAAAGAATGCGAAATAATAACGAAAACAATATTAAAACATGTCATCACAGCTAACATAAATAGCAACAGAAGTCGCTTAGCAAATTCCAGTATTGGAAATTTGCAAACCTTACAGAAAACGCTCACAATAGACGACCTCTATGACGTGGCATAATCTAACGGAGACACCACCCAACCGAGAACCCGCTGAAATATAAACATATAAATATACAAATAACATATAAACATAAAACATATAGAATGAGATGATACACAGAAGACTCAGCAGAAGTATAAGGGCACAGTTTACATACAAACAGGCCACTTAACTTATAGGCTTCCAATCGTAGAACAGCAGAAAAACGGATGTCAATCAACGTCCTAAAGAGCGAAGCTCCAACGATGATGGCACATCTGAACTGCTTCCACTGCTAACACGATGGTACAAGAGCTTCTGACATACTGTGTGTTGAGTTGTTTCGGCACTTGACCTTCTAATCCAAAAGTAAGTTGATGGAAATCGGTACTTGGCCTTCTTCAGAAAACAACCCGTTTCAACCGGCACTTGACCTTCTCAAAACACGACAGCACTGGAACCTTGACAGCAGCAACTTGCTTGACTTGCGTAAAAGATAACAGCAGTCCGAGTTATCCGGCAACATGTAACAACGCCGGGTACTGTCAAATTCTTGTTTCCGTCAAAAAATTGAAATTTGACTTTTACCGGGCAACGCCGAGTACTTTGAAAATTTTGAAGATGTTGACTGTATTGAAGAATGTTAATTTCTTGAAGGATGCTGATGAATTCTTGTTGAAAATGAAGTGGGTAAGGGACCCCGTGTTTGCTGGTACCAGAATCAAACCAGCTTATGGCCACCAAATGATGCGTGATGCCATATGATGATGGATGGCATCCGCATGTCTGGTTTTGTGTAGTGTGTAGATGTGTTCAGTCAAAACAATGTTCATGCAACAATAACAGGGCAATCCACATAGGACGTCAGTAAACTCACGACGTATAAAGTCAATGAGTCTTGAAACAGCCGTTGACGTTTTTCTTCATTATTTATTGTGGACGCCACAGTGACAAAATGGTTACGCAAATGTGTAGGCACATCAAACAGTCATTATCACAGCAACATTCAATACAGCAATAAACGGTAGACAGCATTACAATGATGAGTCAGATGCATGTTATATTTCATAGTGCTGTAAATGTAGTCAGGTGGAAAACTCCATCCTTTTCTATAACAGCCAGGAGATAACCAGATGTATGAGATCAGTTCACTCTCCTTAGTTTGACTTCAGCAAGACAGACACGTCTGCCGAAGTATAAATAATGTCCTCAAAAATATCCTCTAGATAATAAAGGTTTTCCAAACCTAGTTCATTTAACAAAGTAGCAAGTAATGGTCCTTGGTACCTGCATCAACCGATGCAGTACAATGCAGCGACATGTGAGCTAGGAAAACATCTCGTGACGACGACTTTCGCAGACAGGCTATGAATCGAAATCGCTCACGACCCAAAATCAATAGAGTTAATGAAAGAGTCAATTTACCTTGCTTTCATGAAATACACAGAAATATCACGCCTCCCGACATGTGGGAAACACTAGAGGTATTATCTCGAATAAACGAAATATCCATTAAGAGGACTACACATCCCTGACAGAACAAAAATAGCGGAGATCCCCTCTTCAACGAGGCATCTCTTTCGCCATTCCAAATCGCTCACTCCCACTAGTGGTGGGCGCAAACCGATCGACAAAGAAGCAAGACAAGTCATGCGCAGTCCAGCGCAAAACGACCACAGCTCAAACCTCTATTCGTGCAGAGAACTGGTGATAGGTTTCACCTGACAGTAGTTTAGCATTCCTAAATTTTTTCCTATAAAATTCTGCATTCTTTTCATATCTTAACAAAAGAGCCTGCTTTAGCATGTCATAATTTTCCTGATCACCTCTGCTCATTTTTGCAAAAACTTCATAAGCTGCCCCACGAAGTCCCTGAGATAACTTTAAGCTCCACCTTTCTCTCTCTAACCCATATGTGGTAGCTAATAGTTCATACCTATTTAGATAGCTCTCTATATCATCGTCTTTCTCAACAAAATGATCTAAATGAAAATTCATAGCTGAGGTTGAGGCTCCTTGGCTAGCAGTGGCATCAGAGGCAAAGGGACTGGCACCATTTTCAGGAGCATGGCCTTGAAACTCAAACTCCCTTAGTCGTAACTCGTGTTCCCTTTGTAATCTCTTCTCCTCCTTTTCTGCTTCCCTCTCTGCAGTCAATCTTCTTTCTTCTGCAGCTAATCTTTTGTCTTCTCTTTCTGCAGTCAATCTTCTTTCTTCTGCTTCCAATTTCTTAGCCTCAGCCTCAATCTGCAACCTCTTAGCCTCAGCCTCAATCTGCAACCTCTTAGCCTCAGCCTCAATCTGCAACCTCTTAGCCTCAGCCTCAATCTGCAACCTCTTAATCTCTTTTTCAGCTTCTATTCTCTTATCTTCGGCCAATCTTTCAGATTCTAATTTTCTTTCGGCCTCTTTTTCTAATCTTCTTTCTTCCCGTTCAATATATTTGTCACATTCAGCAGTGACATAAGAAATCATAATTTGTCCGTCCATTCCTAACTCTTTCGCAGTCTGTACAGCAGCAGATCGAAATTTTGCCAGGTCGGCCATTGTCTAACAGATAAATGTCTAAACAATTTTATCTATGACTAATTAACTCAAGACAACACAGGCACTGTGAGCTCAACCTTATTTATTTTCACCCAAGGATACCTTTTAATTCATATTATTCCCTGAAGTGAGTTACCCCCAATATTTGTAATAGGGAAAGATTCAAAATCCCGAGGGCGAGACCCCAATATATGTGATAAAGTGGGATGTTATAAATATTTATAGGGGACTTAGTGTACTGACTGAGATCAGCTGTGAAGGTATCTATATCTAATAAGAGTAGTGTATTATAGATAACCTTACTTACTGCCACATATGTATGCCTCAGTCAGAATTATTCTGGAATAGTGTGATGACTACGTTGTATGTCTAGGGTATGTGTATGATGAAGTGTAAGTCATAACAACAACAGACAGATAAACAATTTAATTTATTCCACCACACTTGACAACACTGTGACACTCACATACATATAACACTCTAAGAGGATATCTTAAAGGAGTCACTGATAACTTTTCAAATAACAATATGTATTCAGTGCAGTCATGAATGTATATGTGTCCTGATTCAAATACAAAGGGAACCAGGAATCACAATCAATTTTAATTACAAGTTATATGTACAGAATTTATTAATATGATTCTTGTAGTGACATATATTATTACTGGTATCCTATGTGTGTCAGTTGTGTAGTGTTAATATGAGGTAATACTGGTTTGGTTTTGTTCAAGCTCTGTTGGTATTTGTCATCATGACTTCAATAGTTTGTTTATATTGGAACTAGTATTGGAGATGTTCTCAGTTCCTGGTATTAAAACAATTAAATTCCCCTCTTAATTTTAGTTTACAATGTCATTTTAAGATGGGGGTACATAATGTTGAGCTCCATGGCCACACTCTCTTATCTTGCGTGATGACTGCAGTAAAAGACTCCTCTGCTCGATTTCTGTAATGAGTTCTGGAGCCACCCCACTGGTTGCTATATGGACCAAGGAGTATGCTGTCCACCTCTGGCTTCAGCAAAGCTCTGACCGGGTGCTGCTCAATAACTTTAAGACCACGGTCCCTGAAACAAGAAGGTTGTACCTTCTACGTCAGAACTAATTTATACTCCATTTCTACACTGAGCACAATACATCACAAATATTGAGTTCAGAGCGTTAGGAAAACTGTCAGCTTCATCTGAAATACTTTATACCAGTATTTCCCTCCCTAATGGTTACTACGCCTCTGCAATTCCAGCATTATTTCTTTCTAGTTAATAATCTAGGTGTCAGTGTACTGTTTGGCTATTCCATGCAGTTTTACTTTCCTCCGACACCTTCTGTTCAGGCTGGAGCACTATAGGCTTTACATCATGTTCGCTACTGAACCACACATATATACAGACATAAATTATCAATTTACATTCAATTTTCATTAAAAGATATTGAATATTTCAAGCTTACCACAATTCATGGAAATAATAATAAACAGTTTCGTTGACTGGCAATGAATATAGCACAACTCCGATCTGCCGATGTCCCAGGCTTTATTTTATAAAAAATATACACTGGTGCTCAACGCACTGCTTCTTAGTAGGTTTATTACAAGATGTGGCAATGAACAGACGCTCTGAATTGAGTATATTCGCAGCTCTACCCAATCACACCACGTCTACACATCTTTTCAAAAAAGTACCCCTTTCTCACGTTTCCCCTGACAACACAAGATAGTATTTATAGTCCGACCAATCGTGTTTAGTCTTTCATTTGTTGCGCTCCAATCACATAGGAGTTAACATGGTAGGCTATTTCCGTACGTAATGTTTTTTTCAAACACGTTATAAAAAAATTTTATGAGCAGAAATGATTTCATGCTGTCAGGCACCCCCACTATTTTATTGTGGCCATAACTTGGTAATTCCTAGACTATTTGCGTAACGTTTTACATATTCTTTGTCAGCAAACCCTAAGGAATCCAAATATCTCAATCTAAGGGAGCTAGGTGGCTGCGTTCAAAATGTGCATTTTCTACCACCTCCTGTTCACTTCAATCCCCATGTGGTGTCTGGGTACTGTCATGTTTTCAAACGTAAACCGGTATAATGTCATAATTCCCAATAAGCGTTTTTCAGGATTTAAAAACCTAACTCTGGTATGGGTAGTGAATTTTATCACTGTCGATTTGAAATAAAGTTAGTGCATGTGGCCTTACACGCGTGATGGCAGCAATTGTGTATCGCGCGACGCGTGTTTAGTGTTGCAGGTGTCCCTGCTTTCTGCCTCTCCCTTCTCTCTATCCTTTAGTCCGTCTGTCTTTTAGTTACGCCGTGTATAAAATGGAATGAATGAAATATTAAATTTAGGTCATAGATCAGCTTGCGTATCTCAAGGTTTTTCCAAGAAATACAGTACACGTTTCATTGAAGAAAGCGGGTAATAATACAGTAGGCTTTTACTATCAACGTGAAAGCGTTACAATTTGCAGACGAAGTAGAAAACAAGGGGGATTTCGAGTACAGTCATTGTGACAGCACTGTTCTTTACCATTCTTCTTTCCTTTTATTAAATTTATTTGTTAGGCTTTGCATTTACGTTTTAATTTATATATGGGGATTAGAATAATTCACGACACCAGCCTCAAATGACTTTGACATCCAATAGCGAGTTTCACACATTAAACTTCACATGGTAATATATACATATATATATGTTAGTTCACATGTTAGTAATAAAATATGAAATGTAAATCACAACTTACGCCAATCCTGGCTACAGACTTGTTTGCTCAGATGAATAAAAGAGACGAATTGTTTTCTTACACGCTTCTGGGATGTCTTTAATTTTGACCATAGATTCCCCCTCTGACTCCGTGTTTCTTCAGTTTCCTAGTCTCGGTGTTCCTTATTAAAATGTAAAGAGTTCCTGTGCTTTATAAGTCTTATTTGGTTCTCCAATAAAAGGTCCGGTTAACAAATAGGAATTATGAATCTATTCTTCACTCTGGCGAGGTCTGGTGTTGTCTTGGCGAGCTTGAAGTTCACAGTGAGATAAAACTGCGAAAATGGTCAGGCTACATTCCCCTCAATGTTGTTATGAATCTAATCAGAAAGATTCAGTCATTTCAAACAGGTCGGGTGTGGCACTATCAAAATATTTCCTAAATGGAAAGATTTTGCAAAAGGTCACGTCTCCCATATATGGTAATATGATGTCTTGCATGCACTCTCACAAACACCTTTGTAGACTCATATTGTCAAAAATGTAATAAATCCATGATTACATTTTACCAAGTGACCGCAAGCGATTATATCACACTTGTCTGCTCACAGGTTTCACACAGACAGTAATCTCGTTATCTGTCGTACGAGTGCACAAACTCCGTGTCTTATCGGTGATTTAAGCCGATAGCGCTGGCCGATGTACGTGTTAATCTGCCGCGCCTATAACCAACAAATCTGGGTAGCGCCAAGCAAATGTGATGTATCATATCAGGCGCTCCTTGCAAATGTGATATTTATCCCCTACCGGGTGACTTAATTAAAATCAAATATCTGCTACTTAGCAGAGAATAACGAGGAAAGAAAGAAAGAGAAAAAGAAAAGTGCGATAATTGACAGCACATAATAAAAATCAGTACCACAAATGTACAGATACTGCCGGAGAGAGCCAAAGATCGACAGAGGTCGTCCATTTCGTCACACTCCTCCTGATGAGTTGGTTTTCTGAACACTGCGTTCACTCGTCTCTGGTCAAGGTTCGTAGGGTGAAGCTCGTTTCCCAGGAAAGTCTAGGAGAGTCTTCAAAGCTGGTCTTCCGTCTTAAAGCCTAACCACGCGTCCCGTCTTGTCCCAGAAATGGTCCTTTTTGCTGGTACCACTAATAACTGGTAATAGAAATAGAAACAAAACGCTCTTTCTGAGTATGGCGTTTTCCACCCCTTGGTTATGGGTTCCTATCTTCCCATACCACCATCCCATTTAACAGTGAGTTTACCCTCGATAAGAATTACATTTAATCCCTAGTGATAAAACTTTCTTTACATTTCAATAGAATAGCTTTAGATTTACAAGACATTTAAATAAAAATGTTAATAATACAGATAGAATCTGTTTACATATACATCTCCACTGATTGAAAAGTGTTCATAATATAAATTGAATATGTTTTAATTTATGTTTTACACTGATTGAAAAGTTTGAAACTTCCATTACTTTAAAATGAATATTTTCACATAGACATTTACTTACTTACTTAGTCGTTCCCCTTCTACCGTGAGGTGTAGAGGTTTGGAACAGAGAGCGCCAGACTATCATACCGGCTGTCTTCCTCCTGGCCTGGTTCCATTCTAGTCCTCGGTGTTGTGCCATAGACATTTACACTGGTTTAAAGCTTGAAAACTTACATTAATTTTTAAGTGAGTATGTTTATAAGGACATTTACACTGCTTTGAAAATGTAAGTATTATACTTAGAATGTACATCATTTCTTTCGTCTTTCCCTCCTTGCTCCATAGGGAACCTGGAACTACTTTATGCTATTAGTTCTCTTTACGAAACTATCAATAAAGCCATCACCAGCCCGTGCAGTGGTGGTTCATGAATCTTCATTCTATACGCTGAGATTGCCAGCCTCAAATGACTGACATCCAATAGCAAATTTCATATATATATATATATATATATATATATATATATATATATATATATATATATATATATATATATATATATATATATATATATATATATATATATGTTATTCCACATGTTAGTAATAAAACAGAATGAAAATACACTACTTACGCCAATCTTCGCTACAGACTTGTTGCTGAGATGAATAAAAGAGACGAGTCGGTCTCTTACACGCGACTGGGATGTCTTTAATTTGACAATAGATTCCCTCTCTGACTCCGTGTGTTTCTTCAGTTTCCTAGTCCCGGTATTCCTTATTAAAATGTAGAGATTTCCTGTGTTTTGTAAGTCTTATTTGGTTCTCCAATAAAAGGTCCGGTTAACAAAAGGAATTATGAATCTAGTCTTCACTCGTAGCAGACGCGAATTTGAGCAGAAGTGGGGTTTTATCGTCTGCAAGAAGAGATGCCGATTGGGTTTTAATGCAAGAGGTCGCATGGGTGTTTGCTCCTGCAGTCTACTGTGTTTTACCTGAATTTTATTATCACAATGGCACCAATATACTCTGTTGAGGGGTTTCCAGCTTCTTTGAATGTCGGGAAGTAATTTTCATTATTTTATCGAATGTATCAAAGATATTAAACTGTTGAGAATGCAAAGACAGCGTCTCCATAGCGGAAAGGACTGCCTTACGACATTATGAAGACTGTATATTACTGCCTTTGCCATTGGGCGTGAAAATATTATTATACTTGATGGAGTTATGTAACTGTACATGAATAAAGTGTATCTTGTGAATTATCAAGAGGAGTTTCGCTTACATTGGAATACAAGTTGATACGTGTCTGTCGACATACCCCTATATGTGTATTTGGCCAAGGTCCTTGTTCCGATTATTATAAATTACTACAACTGATGGACGGCACGCATCAATAGATGGTGGCATCAAGCCGGGATTTGAAGCATCCATTGTGAATCGTTTTCAAATATGCCAAGTATATTTTCAAGTCTGAGGACTGCTTTTTTGGTACGATTACGGTACCATGCCTAGCGTACAAGAGTATCGTCTACTGACCTGTCAGACCGTATGAGGATGAAAGAACTTTAATTACTATTGAAATTTATCAAATAACCGCTTCAGATTGAAGAAGTTTCTGGAGGAAGCAAAGTTTTTAACAATCTTTACGGAGCTACAATGCTGTTTTATGCCTGTTGTAAGTAATTTTTATGAAGTTTATCAAGAGTACGACGTACAAAATGGCGGTCCTGTTTGAAAGCTAAGCCTAACCTTGTCGCTGCTATTAGTGGATCACCTCTCCTTGTGGCTCAGAAGTTGGACCCAGGAGGAACTTTTTTTTCAGACAGATAAGTAAATTTAATGATCCAGCACCTTGACTTTGAAGAATCTGTTTGGCATGGTTCTTCTTTTTTACATGTCTTTATGTATTTATGTGACCTACATGTTCCTTTGCTAGTGGGTTTGGTTGGCGAAGGAACCATTAATTCACAATACCAATCCTATGGTCGTGAATTCTTGGTTGTTCTTTAGGGTCGGTGTATAGTTTTCTCGGATAGTGGGGCCGGCATTACAAAGCTGTGTGTTTCACTGGTACTACCGAGTTTACTATAGCCATTTTTGTTAGTTGTTTTGCCCTGTTTATTTGTACATTTGTTGTTAAGTTCATTTTATTTTTATTTGGTTTATTCTTCATTAATGTTTGTGAATTTTGTACACCTAATCTTGCTATTCTTCAGTTATTAGATGTATTATATGTTGTGAAATTGTGCTTGTAGTGTCATAAGTGTGGTAGAGCCAATTTTGTTTTCATTTTTATACATTTCATAAATTTCTGCCTTAGTTCATTCCTTAATATTTTCTTGTGTTGGCTCTTTCTACTGTTCTTCTGTAATCTTGTTTGTATTGCTATTTTTTTTTTTTTTGCTCCTACTGTACCATCTATAGTTCAGTATCTGCTAGCATTACGAGGCTCTGAAAATAGATTAGCCATGAAAAAGGCGGCAGATACGCCAACCTCTTCAGTGTTAGCGAAAACCGGCAAGAAACAAGATACTCTTTCTTTTGGTTGCGCTTGTTGACAACGTACCAAAAATGAATTAAACACAAAGCCAGTCAGATTGTAAAATTCCCGCACCAATATGTTACATAATGTGAATAGTTTAGTAAATACTGCGTTATAAAACTGTTACAGTTATTTTAAAGTGGTTATTTATTCTTTGCCTCCTGTCTTCTGAAACAATACACGTTATGAGTGCCATTAATGAAATGAAAACAGGCGTGTGTCAACGCCAGTAATGCACTTAAAACTTTAAGCTCTGCCCTAACAGCTACTACAGTTTAACAATGGAAGTGATTATAAAATTGCCGAAGTGTTTGTCTTTTCTAAACACAGTTCCTTCCATCGTTAAAACAATAAGCAATGTTGAGGAAGTGTGACATATTATGAAAATAGCTTTCATCTATCTATTTCATTATCTACACTTTTCTTTTACCTAGCTTTCACCTACGCCTGTTGGTTAACATAAAACCATCCTATACTCAGAGATCTGTACCTTTTTCTATTTAGCACGCATTTTATTGCTGTTCGCTATTTTTCTTTGATGTATTTTCACAAGAGATCTTTTAGCTAACGCTGAGCGGGGTATCTGTAATTTTTGACGCCAGCGATTGAAAATCGTTGGATGGGATCAGACAGTGATAAGAGCAGATAATCTTGGAACAAAGGGCAGACAATTTCTATTACCGTCCCCTGATCCGTTCACTAGAAAGGTAATTAAACACGGTGAGAATAGCGAGATCAAAAGGACGGGCTTCGCTCGATTTCGTTCTATGACCATGTCTGCAGGCGGTAAATAGTGTGATTTTTTTCGATCGAAGAAATCTCCCACGGTCTGGTCAATTACGTTACGCCTGATCTTAGAGAGACCGTTCGCTCGGTGCTCGAGATTTGCAGCGGTAATAGTGTGTAGATTCCTTTTGATTTAGAATTTGAGCAGAGATTTCCCCGTAGGTGCTTAATCTGGCAGAGAGTCTGGTTTTCGGTGAATAGTGGCCATTCCCTTTGATTTTAGATATATATATATATATATATATATATATATATATATATATATATATATATATATATATATATATCTATATATATATATATATATATATATACAGTATATATAGACCCCAGCATTCTAACTCAATGTATCCAGTACCTCCATAGATTCAGAAGACATCTAGCTACGATTCTAGAATCACTTGTATTAAGTAGAGTCTTAGTTTTCGGTGGAGATAGTCTTAGTAGTCTGCGTGAAGGTAAATACTGTACTAGTAGTTTTGGGTGATTTAAGTGGTAAAATCGTCGAATATATTTCTCTAGGTTTTACTGTGTTACATTGGCTAGCAGAATAAATAATGATTTCTAGCTAAACTATTTCAGCTATAAAATTAAAATTAATTAATTGCTAGTAACCAGTCAGAGAATATTTTAACCAACGAGTAATGCACTGTTAATCATGAGTATTGACGAAATATGCATCTATTTCTAATTCGTGATGATTGATTTTTTAAATGACTAGAATTTATTTCACGGTAGTTTTTAAACGATAAGACTAGCTCTAAGCTTGTAGTTTATAATTTAAAGTTAAATAACTGAAGTGGATAAATATATTCTATTTTACGCGGGTTAAGGATAGGATTGAGAATACTATATTATGGTTAAGTATTTGTATTTTTCTACTTTACATAGTATTGGGTCAAACCCTAAACCTTACCAGCGGCTTCCATGTAAATCTGAGAGTAACCATACAAAAGAACAATTTAATTAGTATCTGGGTTTCTTCAAGGTATAAACTGTCTGAGGTCGTGTTTACACCCAGAAAGAGGCAGAATACCACCGAAAGAACATTAAGAGTGACTTTGTAACTGGGCATATAGATCCAGATTTTCTTTGCAAATTGCATTTACAGTCAGCCTGTTGCGGGGACTTAACAAGCATTTACATCTCCCGACGTTTGACCATTTGTGGTGTGGCAAAGAATTTTATACTTAGAGAAGTTACCAACCTGTCATTTCAATGTACTGGAAATCTCAAGCTATTGACACTGTGAGCGCCGTTAAATTTCTTACCCGGACCAATTAAAGGTGACATAAACAGTAATCCTAAATAAAAATAACAAAGGGAACGCTCCCAGGAGAATTGAAGTTAATATCTCTTTGAGGAGTTGGGGTTCTCTTCGCCAAATATAACACTGGATCTACTGTGTGTGTGTGTCCTAAAGATTGTTCCAAAAGATACCACACACGTATTAGGTAAGAAAGAATGCTCGTGGCCACGGTTGTCTGAGAAGAGAGGAAGAATGAATGAATAATTCTCACATATATCTTGTAGAATCCATGTACTCACTTTGTGTATTTTTTTTCTATGCAAGTTTTGCTGATGCTGCCCTTTATCAGAATAGATTAACGTATAACTCTGTTCTTTACTGTAGAGGGAAATACTAGACCATAGCGTATAAATCTTTGACTCTTTTGGGGTTAATAACTTTTTTTCTTCTAACGGGATCTTGTCTCAACAGAGGGAGGGAGGATTACACCTATTTATTTATTTATTTATTTATTTATTTATTTATAGGGAAACTGTCTGATCTACGTATCTCAGTCGTAACCGATAGGCTGGATTAGATTATCTCTAATAGATTATATCTCAAATCCAGGGACAGACTTTACCTTTGACCATTTCACTCGTGAAAATCTATTTCTTTACCTTATCTCCCACTGAGCTATCACCTGTTCTAGTTCTATCCAGACGGGGCCACAATTGATCTTAAATTCCTATCGAAAAATCGACGACAGGAAGTTAAACATATGTGCAAACAACAAAACAATCTGTAGTGAAATGCTAGCTATTCGATGAGTACCGTTACTGAAGAAAAACATTTGCTTGCATTATGGGTAGATGATTCATATCAAAATGACATTGCACTCACGTTGACTATTATTGTTTGAGAGCCTGTTCAATAACAGTCAATGAAAAGATAATGACATTCAATATTGAGCGGTAAGTAAATGTAATTAGCCCATCAACTGAAGTCCGTACTGTAGTCTTTCGCCGCCGTCAAAATGGTCCAATCAGATGAGTCAGTAACCTATTCAATTTATGCATTTTATCAAATTTGATCGTTTTACGCCGATTCATTTTACAACTCTTTATCCGAGAACTTAACCCGACCCAAGAAGATGCATATGAGTGTTATTTTATCTTGTTGACATGCAAATTCACATTTCTTTTCCCACTCATTTTTTCACGCGTCCTGGAACGTGTGTTTTACGTTAATAAAGATGTGATGTCTCTTGCAATGCGGGCGATGAACAAGTCATGACGGGATAAAATAAAAATCCCTTCAGTAAGAGGAGAAACCAGGACAGTTAGGAACTATGCTCAGAATACGTTGTCATTGAGAATAAAATGGTTCTAGTAAATGCATTCTTCAAAGAAACAACCCGCCTTTAAGTAACTAAAACTATAACATAAGTTTATGAAGCTTTCATTGTTTAACGCTTCAATAGGATGTGCTAGCAAACACTACGCCCAACCATCCTTAATCGCCCTTTACTACTTTCTTGCTAGGTTACAATGTAACTATTCTTTGCTACCCTTACGGGCCTGGGATGATGAAGACACGGGAAGACCTTGAGCTGATAGAACGGAGCTATGGTTACTAGCCAAATAGTTTATTGAAGGCCTATGCTCTCTGAGGAGGTGAATGTTATCAATGAATAGCAAGAGAAATTGGGGCATGGAGGGCGATTCGTCGAAACTATACAAGCGGATATAAAGGAACACAACATTAAAAGATCCCAACAAATCCAGTTGACATGAAAAGAGGATGTGGAAAAAAATTGGTGACTACGAGACAGATGAAGTGAGTAGAAAGGAGCAGAGAGAAGATCAGAAATAACATGACTATTTTTGACTAGGTCAACTAGGAGTATCAGAAGTACTGGAATGGTAAAAAAAACAAACGCTTCTGTAGGACGTTACAAAATGATAACGAAATGCGGGGCAAAGAAGGGCAGGGAAGTAATGCAAACAGAATAATTGACATTTATAACTGAAGGTAATTAACTGTCACATAAATTGCTGCCATAGCTTTTGAGTCCTGAATATTCTAACTAGTGTGAATGGTTGACCCTGGAATAGGTTTGGCCATGTCCTCAGAAGAGACCCCAACACCATCACCAGAACTGCTATGCTATGTGTCCAGAAGGTGAAAGAGAGGATCAAACACAAATTTGCGGAGAACTGTGGAGGCAAAGATGAAAATCATGAACCAGAGTTGGGGCATATGCGAACAAAGGATGGCTACATGTCACAGAATGACCTCGAAACTTTTCATTTCTTGTGCCATCCCGTAATTCATTTTGTGCTCTTTACGTTCTATTTTCCTACCTCGGACAATATATGGTATTTTCGAGTCATTGTTTACATTTCCTCCTGTAATAATTCGCAATGTCTGTTTTCCTGATCGTCCCTGCTGAAGGAATAGACAGGTGACGCAATATTGACCGACAGTCATGCTGGTAAAATTCTCGTGTACCAAACATGGGTGCTCCGGATTAACACGTAGATCGCCCCGCGAGTTGCTTATTGCTGATTTGGCTTTTGTGATTTCCTAATTTCTCTCGTGGAGAGAACACAACCCAGCAGGTCACACGATGAATGTTTGTTTGCACAGGTACAGGGCAGTAAATTATCCACGTGGTGACATATTGTAGACACGCACCTGAAAGACGGAATATTTTAATAGCTTCCGGGAAGATATGATCAGTAATAAATTCAGGAAGTTGTGAGTTGTAAATAAGATAATCATAGAGGCAAATCACACTACCTAATATGGAGAGTGACCGTTTGAATTTCACAAACGTATGAGTCCCGCAAGAAAATTCCATGAGGAACGTCATCATAAAACGCATGATTGAATACAATTGGCTGGGCAATTCTAGATGTTATAAACAACACTTCTGATTGGGGCCTGGTCAGATTGTAACAACCACGTGCATGGGACGAAAGTTGCAATATAACCTGACACTTTCGCCGGTTTAGAGCACTGTGAAATTTACCTTGTCAAGACGACAGCCATCTAGCCAGAGTAAGGAATAGGATCAGAACTCCATTAATTGGACCTGACCTTGTTTGAGCATCTGGTGGATTTACATCCCAGGAAAACTCTACCTACATTAACACGGACAGCCGGAATCCTAGGAATCTGAACACAAAGTCAGAGTAGGAGCCTAGTGTAAAGTAATACTCCAGACATTATAAGAGGCAACTTAAACAAGTTGCCGTAACTATTTCTCTGAGTCAGAAGCCAGTATTTCTAAAGAGATTTTAGGCTGAATTGTACATTTTAAAATTCTATATTTTGCATTTATTAACAGGTGAAAATTGTTAATGATGTCCTAGTCATCTGAGGCTGGCAACCTCAGCATATAGAATGATGGTGTCATGAACCACCACTTCAACAGCTGCTGACTTTTTTATGCGGGTTTCTCATTGCGAACCAAAAGCAGAGGTAAGCCCAAGATCCATATGGAGCAGGGAGTGGATGATGATAGAACTGGTGCACATACTTATTATATTAATCCCCTTTTCAACCAGTGCAAATGTAAAGATATTCAATATAAATGTAATGAATGTTTTCCGCTCACTGGGATTAATATTAATGCTCAGAGAGGGTAAAGTTCTGAGGTAGATGGGATGGTGGAATGAAAAAAGGTGGGTGGGGCATATTATTGTGCGTCAGGAAACCAAATACTCAGAAGGGTATTTGTTTCTCTTCTTTCATAATACTAGTTGGTGGTACCAGTTGAGGGTACTATATCAGGAACAAAGTGTGTGGTATAAGTGGCCTGCTGTCAACGATAGACACCGTCATCAAAGGCTGGACCAGCTTTGTAATTACTCCCTGATATTTATTGGAACGTGTCACAAGCTCCAGACTTGACCAGTGACGTGAGTGAACCAGTCCATAACCTGCAAAGAACCAACCATCGGCTGGAGCAGAAACCAACAAACTTACTGGCACCTAAGTACAAACTTAAAAGCTGCCAAGTGAACTTTCAGACAATTCCCTCAATACCTATTACATCATCCTGAGATGATTACTTTTTTTAATAGAATTATTCACTTTACACTGTTAAATATAATTGATTATTACATTTGCTATTTGTATATATACACATTTATAGTTTATTTAATCCTTTTGAGTGTACTGTACCCATATGTCTCAGTCACCTTAAATACACTTAAAACTGAGCTACTAAATTAAGATTTCACTGAACTAAATCAGTTGGGGGCTTGAACGAGCTAAAATCATACCATATATGTCTTCACAAAAGGCAGCAGGAAAGATAAAGAGTTAACACTGCTAAGACTCATTCAGCATTGTTCACGATTTCTTAAATATCTTCCTCGAGAAAGAAGCAAATATCATCCTTCTATCTGTATCTCTCCCAAGAGTAATCTTGTGCGAAGGTAGACACCTTTGAAGACCCACATTAGATACACTAGGTTTTTGGCCATAGTTGAACCACCACTGCAGAGCAAAGGGGAGGCAACCCGTGATACTACATATCAAGGAAAGATGAGAGAGTTTGTTGTTGCCCTACAAGACATAGACGTGATGGTCACCTATTGCTTTGTCAGTCAGCGGCTAAGAATGCAAGAGGAAAGATGAATGGCTAAGAATAATAGAACGAGAAAGTAATTTTAATCTTTCCGGAGTGTCCCATAACATTGAGAACAACACCAAGAAAATTGTCACTGTTAACATGCAGACTGCTTCTTGCATTTTCCTACTTTGTTTCACTTTTCCTAGCGGTGTGTTAAAGAAGGAAGGTTATAGTTCAGTCTTATGATGGCTCACTCAAAACGACCTGACCGTCAGATTGTGTTAAGGGGAGGTTTCACCTAAAATTATATTTTTTTTATTTTTGACTTTACAATCTCCAATTTTTTTGGGCATGTTTAGGACATCAAAGCATCTAATAAAAAATGCTGAATCATTGCAAAATAATTATATTTGGTCCTAATTTGCATATTGTTACTAAAAATAGAAACTTTTTTGTGTCCAGATGCACACTTTATTTGCAAAGATAGGACATTGGAATTTGGCTTGCACATAGATCACAGCAATCTCAAGTCTCCCTTCTAGTTTTATCTTCATAAACTGTCCGAGTGATTTTTTATGAATTTTAAAAAATTAGACCCATTTTTCTTGATAAAAATACAGGGTAGAGATAATTTAAAAATTCACTGATAAAAAAGTTACAAGTTTATACTTTTAAAATTAGAAGGGGACAAGCACTACTGTATGAGATCACAGTATGCAAAGTTTAAAGCCTTTAGCTTTAAAATATTTTGAGTAATCCTGACATAATGTCATCAAAATTGCTGAAAAACAATATCTTAGAAATAAGCAAAATACAGGGAAAACATGCCTTAAAATTGTCATACTCACATTAGAATCCAACTCCGCCAATGCCGGTCCCAAGCCCGGATGAAAAAGGAGGAGGGCGGCCTGCATGGAGGCCGTAAGGAGGCAGCCCCTCCACCATGCAAAGGCACAACAGGCCAATCACCTGTTTGCTTTAAATCATGATTACGCGAACTACAAGAGAGAAAACCGGACTGATTCTAAAGGCGACAAACTGGAACGGACTACGGACTACGACTTATGGAACTTGGAACACAAGAAGTATAAATGGGAAGGAAGAGGAGCTGGTGGAAGAGATGAGGAAAGCAAAACTAGAAATCCTGGCTATAACGGAAACGAAGAAAAAAGGACAAGGAGTCATGGATCTCGATGGCAACACGTTGCTCTACAGTGGTGTACCCATATCTGAAAGAGCTAAAGGGGGCGTGGGTTGCATTGTGGCCCAAAATCAAAAAGATAGTATCAAGGGATGGAACTTTGTCTCGGAGCGCATTATGGTTGTAAAACTAAAAGAAGGAGAAACCATAGTCAACCTGGTCATAGTGTATGGGCCAAATGAGGATGAGAGAGCAGAGGTCAAGGAGGAATTCTTCGAGCTGCTTCAAAGGACAGTGGATGACTGCCTAGATGAAGTTATTATGCTCGGAGATTTTAATGCCAGAGTTGGAAATGACCATGCTAGATGGGGTGGAGTTATCGGAAGATATGGAGAAGATACTCTCAATGACAATGGAAAGCGACTCCTTAGATTCTGCAGTGAGCAGAATCTGATCATTACAAACACAAAGTTCCCCCATAAGCGCATACATGCATACACTAGATGTGAACCAACCAAGAATGAGAAGTCAGTGATCGACTACGCCATTGTTCGGAGAAGCTCATTCAGATATGTCCGAGATGCAAGAGTCTGGAGGGGGCCAGAGATTGGAAGTGATCACTACCTGCTAACAATCAAACGAACAACTGAAAGAGTTGCTCAGCCTAGGAACTGCCCAACATCACGCAAGAAACCAAGTAAACGAGCAGGAGAAATGAGCATTAGGACCTACAAGCTGAGAGAGCCAGAAATTAAGACCAGATATCAGGGGCTTATTGCTACAGCAGTGAGCAACACAGAAGAGCGACCTGATGACTTGGAAACCCTCTGGAATAAATTCAAGGATATCATAAAGACAGCTGCTGCAGAAGCATGCGGTGAAGTCCGACTTGGGAACCAGAGAAAGAGGACACCTTGGTGGACAGAGGAAGTCAAAGAGAAAATAAGAGAGAAGAAAATGGCATGGAAACAATACTTAGGAGCTAAAAACACAACAGGACAAATGGAAAAATATAGAGAATATGTGACACTCAGAACAGAAGCAAAGAACAAAGTGCTAGCAGCAAAACAGAAGTCCTGGGAAGAATTTGGAGAAAAGCTAGAAAAAGATGCACAAGAAAACCAGAAATTGTTCTATAAGACCCTAAAGAACATGAGGAAAGAAAAACAATGCCCTCTCAAATTTATAAAGGACAAGCAAGGCAAATTGCTTACTGCCCCGAAGGAAGTAATGGAAAGATGGAAAGAATATTTCTCAGAACTCCTGGATGGTGAGCATGATGAAGCATCAGAAATGATAACCACTGACACAGAAGAGGAAACCAATGATGGTGAAGATGACATAAAGATGGAAGAACTGAGGGCAGCACTAGAGAAAATCAAGATGGGCAAAGCAGCAGGGCATGATGGTATAACACCAGAAATGGTTAAGTACATGGGAGCATCAGGCGACCTATTACTCTTAAAGGTCCTACAGGCAGCATGGTGCAACAAGACCATACCAAAGGATTGGGAGATTGCCATCATAACACCAATTTTCAAAAAGGGTGACAATCGACAATGTGGAAACCATAGAGGCATATCCCTTCTCAGTGTCCCTGGTAAAATCTACTCTAGAATCCTAGAGCAGAGACTCCGACGCCTAGCTGAGCCACAATTGGATGAGGTCCAGTGCGGATTCCGAGCAAACCGAAGTACTCAAGACCTAATCTTCACACTCAGACAGCTGAGTGAAAAGGCCCTTGAGTATAAGAGTGAGATCCATCTTTGTTTCATAGATCTGGAAAAGGCGTTTGACAGGGTCCCCTGGAGCAAACTTTGGGACTGTTTGGCAAGGAAGAATATTCCAGCACCTCTGATTCATGCTATACAGAGCTTCTACAAGTCTTGCAGAAATTATGTGAGGACAGCAAACCATAAGTCAGAAGAGTTCAGGACCACCACTGGTGTAAGGCAAGGTGATATCCTATCACCTTACCTCTTCATACTCCTTATGGATGATGTCATCAAGGCATGTAAGGAGAGAACAAGAAAGTATTCAGTGGGGTACTGGAAGATGAGACAGGTCTATATTTCGGAGCTGGCATTTGCTGATGATGTTGCCCTGATTGCTAAATCAGAGGCACATCTCCACTCCAACCTGCAAGTCTGGAAGGAAGAGCTGGAGAAGAGAGGGATGGTCATAAGCAGCTCTAAAACAAAATCCATGGTGATATCACGAGAAGAAAGAAAACATCAGATTAAGTTGGGAGAACAGGTCCTGGAGCAGGTCGACCACTTTAAATATCTCGGAGCTATTATAGACCGAAAGGGAGGCATCAAAGAAGAGTTGGCCACTCGGAAAGCAGCAGCTGGGAGACTTTTTCAGGCCATAAATCGTGGATTCCTCAGCAAGAAAGAGGTTGGTAAGAAAACGAAGATGGCTGTATACCGCTCCACCTATGTCCCAGTCTTGACATATGGATGCGAGTCGTGGGCAATGACTACAACCCACAAAAGCCAGATCCAAACCTCAGAAATGAGGTATCTGAGGAAAGTGGTTGAAGTAACAAGAAGAGACATGGTCCGCAACCAGACGATCCGTCAAGGCCTAAAATCCCATCCGCTGCAGACCCAAATAGAACAGTCCCAACTAAGATGGTTTGGCCATGTCTGCAGAATGGGAGAAGATCGGCTACCACGACAAGCATGGGAAACAAAGAGCCAGGGATCCAGACCTCCAGGACGACCCAGAGTCCGCTGGGAGGACAACATTAGACAATCTTTGAAGGACCGAGGACTAGAATGGAACCAGGCCAGGAAGAAGACAGCTGATAGAATGGTCTGGCGCTCTCTCTTCCAAACCTCTACACCTCACGGTAGAAGGGGAACGACTAAGTAGTAAGTAAGGTATTCTTATAATCCAGGAAAGATTTGTTTGTGCCTGTATTCTGCTTTTTTCATATTATATGATCTTAGGGAAGCAGAGACTCGTGCCGCGTCAAAACCAGAAAATCCTTTGAAGCAGTATTTCCCAAAAGATAGACCAAGATTTTTAAAAATTCCTCTTCTCCCAAGTTCTCCATCATTGAAAACTATCAAAGCATCATAAACTGAAAGTTCTAATTTGTCTCTTCCTACAAATGCTGCTTTGGGACATCTGTTCCAGATCAGATTGTGGAAAGACTCATTAGAGTTCTGTGTTCCTCCATGAAGACATTTTGACAACAAGAAGTCTGAAGACAATTCATCAAAGACAGGCTGAATTTGTTTAATGACAAATTTAGGCAGCCTGTTTTTGTTAGCCTTGTTTATATCGTTTGGGCACCAATCTCCACAATCTTCATGATCTCCAGCACGGTGCTTGAGAATGGCCATTATTCTTTTTTCATATTGGAAATTGAACCAATATTTCCTCTTATTGCGGCACCGTAATGACCTTGTAGTCTCATAATAGCACTCTTTGTTAATCTTCCAAAATTTCCAATACCCTTATACTTTTTCTCATCTTCTTCATTCTGCTTACCTTTACATTCTGCAACTTTATCAAGGAGACGTCGTCCCATTCGTTTCTGAACATGGCCGCAGCATTCTTATTTTTCGATTTGTGACTTTGCCTCGGCAACAGATTTAAAACTTTTTGAATCCCTATCTCCAAGATATTTTACATACTTCAAAACATGTTTTTCCTCAGATCTTCTAAAAATATTAATCATTCCATTTGATTCCATCAGACCAGAGGCACCCTCATGATGTTTTTGGCATGATTTATGACCTGTCATCCACACTGCAAATTCTTCATCTGTTTTGTATTTCTTTCTAGCCTTTACTGCAAGCATCACAGTAATTGGACACAATTTCTACATCAACAACTTTTGCTGCTCTCACTGGGTTCACAGACAGAACTGTTGCTATGCCATTTTTAAAAACACTTTGGACATGGGAACTGTTTAACAAACTGCAAGACACTTTCAATGCTGATAATTCTGTATCCTTCAATAGTTTCAGGATCAGTGTGTTTCACAGCTGTAGAAGTAACACTATTTAATTTGCAGAATGATGCAAATGTGTTTAGAGTTTTACTTTCAGCTGGCTGGGTGTCGTAATTTTTATCTGAGAGGGTGCTGATGGATATTGGTCACTTTAGAGTGTAGAGGAATATTGAAGGCTCTGTGAGAAAAAGGATTTAGGAGAATGAGGCAGTAGATTCACAAGCGCTGGGAAGAGCAAGGACAGTCTCTTATTACGACAATATATGTTTCTCACAGACTATTCCTATCTCTCTTCTGAACAAACAATTGTTTGTCAGTTCCAGTCGCTCAGGCGCACTCACCGATTTGGTGATTCTGTCGCACCACGTACATAAATACAGCCTACACAGATGGAAATGTTTGGAGTTTTGGGCCAGCCGACAACCAACACAAATAAAGATTAATACCTTTATTATCATAAAGCAGTCACAAATAATTATACATTTACAGTCAAAAATCAAAGGTTACAGAATACAAATATGATAAGGGAAGAGGGGGGTTTGAGGAGAAATATCCCATCCACCGTTTCCCGTTTGTATTTACTAACAGACAAGACCCGGTCCAAAAGACAAGAAAGGGGGGTGATCAGAGATAGGCAATTTAACCCACTGGTAAATTTATTACTCTGAGGCAAGGGGTTACAGTAAAAGGGGGGGGGGTGTAGAGGAAAAGCTAGGGTTCTCAAATGTCTCCCTTTAATCATACAAATTTTACGGGAGGGGGGAATGAACACAGTTACACAATCCCGCTAGGAGAAATCCCGTACAAGGAATATAATGCACCTTAATACTAGGTCGAACTAATTAAAAGGGGACGAGCTAACCATATATTGTCGTAATTTTTATCTGAGAGGGTGCTGATGGATATTGGTCCCTTTAGAGTGTAGAGGAATATTGAAGGCTCTGTGAGAATAAGGATTTAGGAGAATGAGGCAGTAGATTCACAAGCGCTGGGAAGAGCAAGGACAGTCTCTTATTACGACAATATCTGTTTCTCACAGACTATTCCTATCTCTCTTCTGAACAAACAATTGTTTGTCAGTTCCAGTCGCTCAGGCGCACTCACCGATTTGGTGATTCTGTCGCACAACGTACATGAATACAGCCTACACAGATGGAAATGTTTGGAGTTTTGGGCCAGCCGACAACCAACAAAAATAAAGATTAATACCTTTATTATCATAAAGCAGTCACAAATAATTATACATTTACAGTCAAAAATCAAAGGTTACAGAATACAAATATGATAAGGGAAGAGGGGGGTTGGAGGAGAAATATCCCATCCACCGTTTCCCGTTTGTATTTACTAACAGACAAGACCCGGTCCAAAAGACAAGAGGGGGGGGGTGATCAGAGATAGGCAATTTAACCCACTGGTAAATTTATTACTTTGAGGCAAGGGGTTACAGTAAAAAGGGGGGGGGTGTACAGGAAAAGCTAGGGTTCTCAAATGTCTCCCTTTAATCATACACATTTTACGGGAGGGGGGAATGAACACAGTTACACAATCCCGCTAGGAAAAATCCCGTACAAGGAATATAATGCACCTTAATACTAGGTCGAACTAATTAAAAGGGTAAAGAAAAGATTAAATCTCCTTTCATTAAAAAAAACACACTAGGGCTGGCCATCCCACAAACACACACGCAGACTTACCAAAATGATGAATTCTGTCACTCTAGGAATTATTTACCACAGCAGCTAATACCGTGGAATAATGGACTGGTCCTCTTATTTCTTCCGTGTCAGGCCCCAGATTTAACGAGGTAACAAATAGTCTCAAAAAATCGCCAGACGGTGAAGCGTAAAGGCTACTGTTGGTTTAGATAAAGTTCCTAATGAATGGCACAGGCACTTGGCTAAGCGTGAGGTATGGTGTGGTTCCTAAAATTGGCACAGCTGGTGGAGATAACTTTCTTTTTCCGTAATGTCACAAGTTAAAAAAACACGGAGGTAAGTTCTTCTTCGGGGGTTGTGTAAAATCCACTGAATATACTTGACAGACAGTGTTCAGGTAGATCTATGTTCTTCTTCACAAATGGGGCAGCGAATAAAATATGTTCTGCTTCCAGTTTACTTTAAGGACTAGCCTATATGAACTAGTATTTTAAAAGTGTTTCTTGGGTGGCTTTATTCTCAGTTAAATTCAGAGGAGCGGGGCCCATTACAGGTCGCCACAAGTTTAGCTTTAAAAAGGTTCATATGTTACTGGAGTTATCGAATTGAGTTGGCAGAACTCTGTATATAATTAATAATTGCTGGGATGCAGGTTGAATGATCGTTCTGAATGAAAGATAATCAAAACAAGAAATGCATTACAAATCATATTATAATCTGACACGCGATAAATTACAGTTAGCCTATTTTCTTTATTAGCGTCGTCAATTAACAAATCATGAAAACTCCCCGTGAGTTAAAATAATTAAAAGCACATCTATCTATACAGAACTAAACTGGATTTACTGGTTATAATTCCTTTTAACGTCTGCAAAATTAATTTACGCGTCAAGTGTATTAGGAAATACTTTTAGCTGTAACATTAGTTTGCACTAGAACTTTGAAAATGGGTTTATTTAATAAGGTTAAATTTACACCACAATCCAATGAAATAAATTGAAATAACTAGACCACTGATCACTCGAAGCTAATGTATAAATTACCGTCTGCGCAGAAAGAATACACCCCAATAGTCAACAAAGGTAGATGAAATCTAGCAGGAATCCGACTATGCTAGTGAAACTAGGATTCTGTCAGAACGAACGATAAAATGCAGTTTTCGGAGTTCTTTATTTATAATTCTCAAATGTAACTTAAATAGGACGTGTTAGATTTTCACACTTTTCTTGAAGTAGAGCAGAATCCGAGATACCTCGCCGTTGTGTTAACCGCTGCGTTTCCTCCGTTTCCCCCGGTCTACCGATTTTCTTCGTCTCAGGCTGCTCGCATGAGAGTGCGAAAAATTTCTCGAGAAGCTAACTACGTTAGCTGGGAGTTCCCTGATTTCTTTAGATCGTATACCGCCCCACGTTGAATTCTGAAGATCAGCCTGGCTTTGATGGTGCCGCTGTTCTGAGAGCTTTTGGCAACTCCCACCAGGCGGGGTGACAGCCAGGTAAGAAATTGAACTGCTGTTGCTTGCTCTAGAAACAGGAGTGAGTCTCTGGCCACGTCCTCTTTTGGGCCGGCGTTAAGGAAAAGATTGCTATAAATCGTTCTCAGAGATGGTTGAGGGCGTGATTTAACCTCCCATCAAAGGCCATGCGATCTCAAAAGTTCACAGAAGATTGCAGGCTACATATTAATGATCCAGCGTGTAAAATTCTCGTGGAAATGCTGCATGCAGGTTAAAGTTACAACAGATGATCAGGGGTTCTAAAGTTATGAGAGGCCAATATTCTGTTGTCGTCCATCGAGTCAGGGAAATTCATTTGTCATACTTAGACGTACGTCACACTGGGAATGACATTTTGACGATAGGCCTAGGCCTATTTCATTTATCTGAAACGTGGCTGTGACTTTCGGTTGTTTAAGAGAACCAGAATACCTGTTACCTCTAAATTTCCTCTTAATGGGCCTATCCTTCCCTCTTTTACCTGATGCTGTTGATTTATTAACACAATCCATTTTATTAAATAATAAATCACTATAAATCTCACTGTAATCGCAAATTCGACTTTATTTTCTTTTATTTTTAACATTTCTCTTGCATAATTTTATTTAATTCGTTTTAATACCACCGTATAGGAATGAAGTGTTAGAGACTTCACTATACTAGGTCCAGCTTCGAGAGGTGAGGTGACCGGCCCCTTCCTGGCTGCCTTTTCCTTTCCAGACTCACGAGCAGTCAGGTATCCAGTTACAACTGGGTAGACTGAAACGTAACACCATCGTGTTTCGAACTCGGTACCTTTACCTGTGAGATATTAGTGCTCTAACCATTCTGTCAATCGTACGATCCACTAGCGAGGGTAAAAACGAAAACATGAAACAGACTCAACCCAGACAGCGGCATCAGATGTGCACTAGCTATAGTTAGAAAGAATGATCAATAGTAACAAATGTCAATTCAGTCACAAGACTAGCTGGTTTTACCCAGTTTCTCTTGTATATAAATAACACGACTGAATTTTAGGTTAGTTTTCCCATCTTTATAACAAGTAGTTCCTGTAGGGTGAGGTAACGGCGATGCACCAAGCTTTCAAAAGAGGGGTTTTTTAAACCTAGTTGCCGACCACTGCAATAGGGAGGGGGGGGGGGGGGGGGGGGGGGGGAGGGGAGGAAGGAAGCTGAAGTCTAGGAATGCTTGGAGCAGTTCACTGTAAATGAGCTCAAGCATGGAGAATACACTAGAAGAAAAACAGGGAAATGGTACATAGACGAGATGAATGAGGAATTCGATCGTCTTCGCTGGAGAGAGCCAGTCAATGAATACCTGTCTTTTTCGCTTCTTTAAAGCTGTTGGTTTCCTGCATTAATTTTTTTACCAAAGCACTTTACCTGTCCTTCCAGTTGTTGATTCATTATCGATTTGCTTTACGTAATGATTGTTCTGGCTTCGTGCACATCTTTACCTTACCTCTGTTTTATGACATTTCAATGAGAAAGCTAGTGGCACTGGTTAATTGATTGAGGATCTAGAAGATTTTACACTGATGTAAGCTGCCACAAATTTGCCCCCCCCTCTCTCTCTCTCTCTCTCTCTCTCTCTCTCTCTCTCTCTCTATATATAT
The DNA here is from genome assembly GCA_024509875.1 of Oreohelix idahoensis. Taxonomy (NCBI): domain Eukaryota; kingdom Metazoa; phylum Mollusca; class Gastropoda; order Stylommatophora; family Oreohelicidae; genus Oreohelix; species Oreohelix idahoensis. The sequence continues at coordinate 51,210 of JAMPIV010000903.1, forward strand.
ATCTATATATATATATATATATATATATATATATATATATATATATATATATATATATATATATATATATATATATATATATATATATAATCATAAGCTTAATACAAATCGATGAAAATATCACAGCTTTCCTGTTCAGACTTAATGGATGGGTTTGAAAAAAAATCGAAAAATCGAAAAAAGGTAATTCGTCTTACGAGGACAAAAGACAAAGAAAATAGTCTACGTTACGGCCACAAGGCCTTCGTCAGGAAAGGAAAGAAAGTGAAGGCTAGATAGGACACATAAAAACTTAATAAAATAAAAACTGGGTACTTCCCTGAAGGCAAGAACCGAAATTCTATCAAAATCGCTGTCTGTAGATGAGCGCGTGGCTGAACCATGTTCAGACTTATAGTTCTTCTCATAAACTGCCATAGGGTAAGTATATGATCTATGTGTGGATTTATTCGTTCATAGATATTCCAGAAAATGCCCCCCGATATTTCCCCTGGGTACGTTTTGTTCTGCTCAATAAAACGTTGGATATAATTTTTTAACTTGTTGACATTATTCATACATCTCTTCACTTTCATCACACTTTCTTTTAATTTTTATGGGGTGTTGGTTTTTAAAAAAAAACAATTTCTTCGCGTCAGCGTTATCTTTCCTGTCATTCAGAGTTACTGAACCAGGACTTTCGTATTTTCTCACGTCCTACTATGTAAGACACTTAAGGAAGGGAAACCCGAGGCCTGTAAACAGTAAATAAATATTAGACAAACATAAAGGTATGTTCTGTTATTTCTTACGAGTGCCTGAAAAACATACCTTTATGTTTGTCTAATGTAAGACACTTCCTTTCGGGGACCTCAAGACGCAGCAATAGAGACCGCAGTCAGCGACTCATAGCTTGACTGCCTGCGTCAGGACCAGCGAACCAGAGCTGGTCAAGATCGCACTCCACCTCCACGTGGTGGTCCTGGAAACAGTCTGCAGCTGTGCAGTCTGGCTGAGCGAGTGTGGATCGAAATGGGAAGGCAAACCCGGTCCTAAAAAATGCCGTGCAGAAGTCGGATGTGTCAACCGAAAGGTGCAGATATCACAGCTTAGGCGTAAACAGACACAACGCAACCACCGTCCTTTTCAGGACGAACGAAGAAGAAGAAGAAGACACCCCCCCCCCCCCCCCCCCCCCCCCCCCCCCCCCCCCCCCCCCCAAACACACACACACATTTTTTGGGTGTAAACTCATGAATTAAAAAAATAAATAAGTTAAAATAAACGTTTGTGAGCTCAGTAGATATTTCACCAGGTTGCTTGACGTATTTTCCCTTCAGGTAATACTAAAACTGATGATCGCGTGTTCTAGTAAGGGATATTCTAGATCATAATGTCGGCTTTGTTTCGTGCTTGAACGCTTTGCTTGTCTAAACAGATTTGCTGGAAAGGTTTACTGGTCGGTCAGCCAATGTTTCTGGCTGATTGAGGCAGTGAATATTGTTGGAAAATGTATACTGATTTAGAAATCAATTTTGATAATTTAGTCAGTCAGCCTTGCTGGATAATGTATACTGATCGTAAATAAAACTCCGCACCCAGCTCAGTCGCCAGCCACCTGGTTACGCCCCAAAGATATTTATGGCGGTAGTAGAAGGGGGTAATTTAGGCTCAGTAAATGTAATGACCTTTTTGGTAAGTTAATGCCCGTACCCACTGTGATAAATTCTGTCTGAGACCTGCAGATGTACTAATTAAAAGTAGTATCTTCTTAACTAGGAGGAAATCGTAAATCTTACACTCTTTACTAGAATAATAGTAGGTCTGATTCAGTCTCACGAAATGCAAAACTCTAACAGATGGCAACTTAATTACTAGCGAAATTCTTTGTCGATAAACTCTTTATATCGGGAGACAAAAGTCTTATTCTTCACTATTGCTTGCCAAGTCTTTGGTCAATTCAACGAAAAGGCAAAAGTAACAGAGAGCAGTTATTAACTCTCTGGGCCAGCCATTAGAAGAATTCTTGCTGAGTGGGTAAGTTTCTGTTTTATTTTCCTTTGGTATATTATGTATAATTCATATATGACTTGTGATTTATAACAATTGTTGTATAATGGATGCTTTTTAGTTGATGTTCTTTGCCGGCTTAGCCTTACTTTATTGTACATAAGGAAACTTGACTATATGTTACCTGACGTAATTTATATGAATAAAAGGGGGAACTTATTGCTATCGCGTATCGCTATTTTACGGCAGGCATAATAAGCACATTAACCATGGTTATTAGATTATTAGATTCACCTCTGTTTAGGATGTACATTTGTTGATACAATTTTTATATTGCTGTGCTCACAATGGAGCAGAAGCGCTAGTGACAAGATAATAACTGTGAAGGTAGTGGCAGCTCAACAGAGATTGTGCAAGAAAAAGAACAATTTAGGAGATGAACAGACATTTTCAGAGCACTAGTGTAAATTGGTTGCCAATGAACCCAGAAGCCTAATAGGGTTTTGTCACTAATTGGTATTGTAACAACTGAATGATGTCGACATAAATAGGCGCGAAAAAACCCTCTTAAAGATGGGAGTACATAAGGCGCATCGTTGTTTCTTTTTATTCCCCATCAAGTTCAAACCAGGAAAGATAAGATCTCCATTAATCTGTTGTTAAAGGGAAGAGCCGGGAAACCCCGAGCCTGATCTTGTTTCCTGAACCAGCGGGAAAACTCAATTGATTTTTTCCCCTTTTCACGTGGAGCATAGTCCCAGTGAACTGTTCTAACATCACCAAGATACCATCCTATACCATATGCAGATTTTACGCTGGACATCTCAGCTAAGTTGATATCTGCACTGGAACTAACCACTCTCCTACACATAATTATGATGAAACAGCAGTGACACAAAAACTCTGTTAAATTAAAAACTTACACTAGCTTTTGTGATAGATACTCGCATACATCATGTGTTTATTCAATCAAATGCTTTAACGTCATACATTCATTCAATATACTCTTTTTCCGTAATAAATAACGTTTCGTTGTAATTCTTATTGCATCTTTCGTGTTCAGTATATAGTACATTGAATGTTGTTAATGGTTGATGTATGTGTCTGATTGTTTGTTTTGTATTATTTTATGGGGGCTTACTTTATTAAATTATTTTCAAAACGTATCAAACGAATCAAGGTGGCCAGCAGACCTAATCCCGTCTTGAAATTATCACTGCTTCACTCTTATGCAGGAGGAATTTAAGTTGCTGTATTTTCTTCCCTATCTTTCTTTTTGAAACTCACTATAAGGGAAACCTTCGCCCAATATTACGAGCCATATTCAGTGAGTCATTCAGGGAAAGATTTGATACGTTCTTTAATACATTCAATTTCTACTGTCATTCTATTCCTTTAAACGGCCAGCCACACTGATTTAGAAATCAATTTTGATGGTTTAGTCACTCAGTCTTGCTGGAAAATGTATACTGATTTAGAAATCAACCTTGATGATTTGGTCACTCAGTCTTGCTGAAATGTTTATGCTGGATTAGTTAGTCACTCTTATTGCAAAGTGTTTGCTGGTTTAGGCATGTGACGGAATTTGGGTGTGTCCTTTAACGTTTCCTTCTTTTCCTCCACTCTCGCCATTTATTTCTTAATTTTCGCACAAAAACCTGCCCCATCGCCGCGCCTTAGATTTATTTACCTCTATTCATAATGCTATAGTGTTATTTCACAGCTAATTGATTATCCTTAAGGATTAATTATAATTGCTTAAGTTGTTGAACCAGATTGACTTCATACTGTAAACGGAAAGTAGGTGACTTTCTAAGTAATCCGTTCCCGCCAGACACGCATGCCCGTCTGGGGGCATTGTTCGCTACAAAGGCGTTCAGACACTGTGGCGGAGAATACAAAAGGAAAGCCAGACGTTGTCTGTGGAAAATATCGTTGTGCAACGTGGCTTATCCTTCTGGGGACCAGGAAAGTGCAGGTGATAATTGCTTAATAACATCCGTCCATATATTTTCTGTGTAGTTATTACAGAGAAACTTCTCCATATCGTCTGGGTAGTCTTGCGCATCGTTTTCTAGCTTTTCTCCTAATTTTCCCCAGGACTTCTGTTTTGCTTCTGGCACCTTGTTCTTTGCTTCTGTTCTGAGTATCATATATTCTCTGCATTTCTTTGTTTTTCCTGGCGTGTTTTTTGCTCCTAAGTATTGTTTCCATGCCTTTTTCTTCTGTCTTATTTTCTCTTTAACCTCATCTGTCCACCAAGGTGTCCTCTTTCTCTTGTTCCCAAGTCGAACTTCACCACAGGCTTCTGCTGCAGCTGTCTTTATGATGTCCTTGAATTTCAGCCAGAGTGTTTCTGGGTCATCAGGTGGTTGTTGTGTGTTTCTTACTGCTGTAGCAATAAGCTCCTGATATCTGGTCTTCATTTCTGGCTCTCTCAGCTTGTAGGTCTTAATGCTTGTTTCCCCTGTTCGTTTACTTAGCTTCTTGCGTGATGTTAGGCAGTTCCTAGGCCGAGTAACCTTTTCAGTTGTTCTTTTAACTGTTAACAAGTAGTGGTCACTTCCAATCTCTGGCCCCCTCCACACTCTAGCATCCCGGACATACTTGAATGAGCTCTTCCTAACTATGGCATAGTCGTTCACTGACTTCTCATTCTTTGTTGGTTGACACCTAGTGTATACATGTATGCGCTTATGGGGGAACTTTGTGTTTGTAATGATCAGATTCTGCTCAGTGCAGAATCTAAGGAGTCGTTTTCCATTGTCATTAAGAGTATCTTCTCCATATCTTCCGATAACTTCACCCCATCTAGCATGGTCATTTCCAACTTTGGCATTAAAATCTCCGAGCAGGATTACTTCATCCAGGCAGTCGTCCACTGTCCTTTGAAGCAACTCGAAGAATTCCTCCTTAACCTCTGCTCGCTCATCTTCATTACGCCCATACACAATGACAAGGTTGACTATGGTTTCTCCTTCTTTTAGTTAGGGCCATAATGCGTTCCGAGACACAGTTCCATCCCTTTATACTATACCTTTGGTTTTTGGCCACAGTACAACCCACGCCCCCTTTAGCTCTTTCAGGTGTGGGGACACCACTGTAGAGTAGCGTGTCGCCATCGAGATCCATAATTCCTTGTCCTTTTTTCTTTGTTTGTGTTAACGCCAGGATTTCTAATTTGGCTTTTCTCATCTCTTCCACCAGCTCCTATTCCTTCCCATTTATACTTCTTGTGTTCCATGTTCCGTAAGTCGTAGTCCGTTCCAGTTCGTCGCCTTTAGAATCAGTCCGGTTTTCTCTCTTATGTTTCTCGTAATCTGGTTTTTAAGACAAACAGGTGATTGGTCTGTTGTGCCTTTGCATGATGGAGTGGCTGCCTCCCTACGGCCTCGATGCAGGCCGCCCTCCTCCTTTTTCAGCCGGGCTTGGGACCGGCCTAGGCGGAGTTTATATATATATATATATATATATATATATATATATATATATATATATATATATATATATATATATATATATATATATATATATATATATATATATATATGTATATATATATGTATATATATATATATGTATATATATATATATATATATATATATATATATATATATATATATATATATATATATATATATATATATATATATATATATATAATATATTATAATTATTATTATTATTATTATCATAATAGTAATAGCCCTTTCAGTCATAACTGACTATGGGAATGCGCCCCTGGAAGACATCCTCAAATTTCGACATATTTGTATATTTCGACGTCTTTTCCTCTCTTCGGCTTGTTGTGTGAGCTTCCTTTCGCCCAATCTGAGGTGGCGCCGTAAATAGCATCGCCACTTGGTGCGATCGGCATCTTTATTCTCCCACGTTATATATACATATAATTTTCTAGTTAGAACAGCAGTCTCAAGAGGGCTGGATAACAATACTAGCTAGAATAACAGTTACTATATGATAATGTTAAACTTCCTTCAAGTAAATGTTGAAAACGTATAATTTCAGTTCGTACCAAATTTGACAAGTTACGCACTTTCTTGCAAAAATTGTGACCCTGTAGACAACATTGACGGTCAGTGTGATTCGTTTAGTCAACCAAGTACTCTTCTCCCTTCAGAGAAGCTCACTTAAGCTCTGATGTCTGTCACTTTTCTACTGCACAAAACTTTGCCCATCTCACTTGTCGTATTCTAGAGAGTTAATAGCGTCACTGCATACCAACGGATTGTCTCACAAACTCTTGATGTAGGCTGGATGATTGACGAAATTCGTTACTTGTGTCTCATTAAAAATTACATCTGATACCACAGATGGTGGCGTGGGTTACAGCCACATGTCTTGTCAGTGGGAGGAATACTACATGTGTGCTCACATACCAGAAGAGCTGTACCCGAAGAGGGCGTACCAGAAGATAGATACCTTGGACGACCCACTTTTAGATACGCTTGCGTTGTGACCATTAGTGGACCACGACCGCAAACCAAAGGGTAGGCAATCTCGTGACAGGAAGAAACCAATCAGCACAAATTACATGTTTGATAGGAGAGCAGCATTCATGCTGGAGTGAGGAAAAATTATTATTTCAGTTATTTTGTTTTAGTTATCAAAGTATGAGAATGTCATAATCAATTCGTCTAGTTATTGCAGTCTAAGAAAGCGATATGAAGATTATATAATTATGATCGTGCCAAGATTTGACCGAACACTCTTCTTCTTCTTGGAACACTATCAGACGTGTAACTTGTTCACAGAAAGCAGTGGTCGGCTTGAGGCTATTTCTATCTCTATGGATTCGCATTTGATAAACGACAGAAATAAGAAAAAGGGAAGTTAGCCATTTCTAGAGATATGCGCTGACTGCTTGGTCGCAATCACGAATGCTGACATTGTGTCTAAAGCTTTGGGTCGGATTATCCTTAGGTATTCATGCCTTCATCTACTGTATTTCTATTTTTAGCCAATTCTTTTGTAATCTGTAAACGGCATTCCGGTTTTACTATTTCAACGTAGATTCTTTTTTGGCCTCGTAGTTGTCTCTCCTTCTATGGTACGGTACTGTTTATCTATCTATCTATCTATCTATCTATCTATCTATCTATCTATCTATCTATCTATCTATCTATCTATCTATCTATCTATCTATCTATCTGTCTGTCTGTCTGTCTGTCTGTCTGTCTGTCTGTCTGTCTGTCTGTCTGTCTGTCTGTCTGTCTGTCTGTCTGTCCGTCCGTCCGTCCGCCCGCCCGCCCGCCCGCCCGCCCGCCCGCCCGCCCGCCCGTCCGTCCGTCCGTCCGTCCGTCCGTCCATCTATCTATCTATCTATCTATCTATCTATCTATCTATCTATCTATCTATCTATCTATCTATCTATCTATCTATCTATCTATCTATCTATCTATCTCCTACCCACAATCCTACCTATACCTATCTATCTATCTATCTATCTATCTATCTATCTATCTATCTATCTATCTATCTATCTATCTCCTACCCACAAACCTACCTATCGACCCATCCACCCACCGTCCTATCTACCAGCCTACCACCATGCCTGCCTTTCACCCACCCACCCATCAATCTATCTTGTTATTATGCCATTACGTCATTGTCTATAACCCATACAGTGCGCTGTACTTGTTTCTCAGCATTCAGTTAAATTCTCTTTATTCTTATGTGCACGTACACACTGGGGGTACCCCCACAACCGTAGATCTAAACCAGAGAACGACTATTATTAAACGTATCTATCGTCGTTCAGGACACCCTGCTGCAGAAACACATCTGAATGACTATAAGACACGTTGCACTATTCGCGTGACAATATTTTCTAAAGTGTGTTTTTTTTCTTAATCAATCCTGAACGTCTTTTTCCCCCCTTGTAGGATTTGCCTTCTTCTGGCGGCGAGGGCAGGTTGCTGTCAGTCTCGACTTGTTTGTGTGACAGCGTTATTTGCCATTCAAAAATAGGACAATTCTGTTAACTGAAGTACTTAGTTGATAAATACTCCGTTCTGAAAAAGACATAGTATATTTCAGCTAGCGCACTGTTTCCCAATCTTTTTCTGATCGCGCCCCTCTTGGCTCCGAAAGCACATTCCCAGAGCCCCCTTCAATTTCCCCGGAGTACATAAAAAACTAACTATAAATAGCACCTTAGTTATACACGTGGCTCTATTGAAACTTTCCTCTTGTTATTAAACGTATCACGGAGTTCACTTAATCACTTCCCCCCCCCCCCCTCCCGCCCTCCCCCTCTAAATACTGAGACAATTTAACCTACAACAAAGCAAAGTTTGTTCTTTTTGAAATTCTGAAAGACCTGCAGTTACAGTGCAGTACATTTCAGCGGAACTCGCCTAAATCGAATTTCGCTGAAGTAGATGCATTTCTGAAGGCATCGGCCTAATGTCTTCTTTGGCTTTATTAACAAACTCCAGCTAAGTCGAGTTCTGATAGCTATAATTTTCGGATAAGTCGAAGTAATTTTTATGTAATAACTCAAATTTGGAACCGCATAAGTAGAATTTCTGCCTTTATCTCCTAAGTTACAGTGCCCGTACATAATTTGTGTGTGTGAGAACAGGCAGTAACAGGTTAATCATGGTCCGAGCTTCCGTCAGTAGATTACAATGCTAACATTTATTTACCTTGCAAGCGCTTAGAGTTAATCGTCAGGTCGACTGAGCGAACACAGGTTCACTTCTGTTTGCGAGACAAACGGCTTGCGTTAAGCTCTAACAGCAACGGGACTACGCGTTTGAGATTTGAAAATAAACAATGTCAGGGTAATAGCTATTAATTTTACATTTTAGGCTTCGCTAAATTGCTTTTGAAAACTTTAATGGGTGGGTTTGAAAAAAAATCGAAAAAAAAGTGATTCGTCTTACGAGGACAAAAGACAAAGAAAGTAGTCTACGTTACGGCCACAAGGCCTTCGTCAGGAAAAGAAAGAAAGTGAAGGCTAGACAGGAGACATAAGAACTTAAAGAAATATAAAAATAAAAATAAATATAAATGAAACCTAGGTACTTCCCTGAAGGCGAAGCATGGCTGAAAAGGAAGTGACTTCTGACCCCGGATGTACACAATACATACTAAGAAACTAAAAACTAAAAAACGAAACTGAACAAAAAACTACCCAAATATAATAAAAGTGGGGACTGGAAATAGAAGAGGACAGAATAAGTAGGAGATAAATGAATATGAAATAAAAAATCAAGACAAATTAGAAAACGTATACATCCATACATATTATGGAGGATGGCATAAAAATAGAAGAATAGGATAAGAGTGGAAAGAGTCCAAATAGAGCAAGAGAGGAAAGGGTGACCTCAGACAAAGGTATGGAAAGTGTTGAGACCGGCTGGTTTTAGACACCCCATGCGGTGGATAAGACGGTTCTCAAGCTGTTCTCGGCTGGCAGTGTCAGAGAAGCAGGATCGGATCGCAGTGTCCTGGATGTCGATGGGACCCTGGTTGTCAGGACTATTGAAGTGTGTGGCAACTGGTGTGGACTTTTGCTGAGAGATGTCATTTAAGTGCTGGCTGAATCTGTCCCCAAGTCGTTTGCCTGTTTGGCCAATATAGGTTTTGCAGCAACGTTTACATATGATCGTATAAATGACATTACGCGATTCACACGTGAAGCTACTAGTGATGGTGTACGTAGCCTTAGGAAAGGACACCTTCTGGGTTGAGATGACATACTTGCACGTGTTGCATCGTGTCCGACCACAGGGTAGTGTGCCAAAGTGAGTGGCATTCTCCTTTGGGAGACGGCTGTGAACAAGAAGATCCTTCAAGTTCTTGTCGCGTCTATATGCCACCAAAGGTGCTTCACCGAATACTTCTTGGGTCGCAGGCTCTGCTTGGAGGATAGGGAGGTGGCGGAAAAGGAAGGGAGTCACGACAGGCCCGAGGATGAGAAGAGGTATACAGGAGGTAGCTGTGGGCATCTGTCGGCTTGTAGTATACTGAGGTATTAAGGCCGGAGGGCGTGATAGAAATAGTAATGTCAAGGAAGTTGACAGATACTGTGGAGACGAGGGAGGTGAACTTGATGGTGGGGTGAAAGTGGTTGACAAAGTCGATGAAGCGATATAAATCAGTCTCAGACATATCTGTGAGACCTATGCCATCATCGATATATCTGCGGTAAAACCCGGGGAAAGGACCGGAGTATTGTTGCCATACCTGATGCTCCATATAGCCCATGAACAGGCAGGCATAGCTAGGACCCATCTTCGTTCCCATGGCAACACCACTAATTTGGTCAAAAAACTGACCATTGAATTCAAAGGAATTCAGTTGAAGGACCAATTCAGCAAGACGGAGAAGAGTGACAGTTGTTATAGAAGGGCAAGTGCGTTGGTCAAGAAAAAACCGAAGAGCTCGGAGACCATCAGAGTGGGGAATAGAGGTGTACAGAGAACAGACGTCTAACAAGAAAAGACGGTAGGAGCGGTCTGCTGAGAGTCGGATAAAGGAGAAAGTTGTAAGAGCATGATTGGTGTCTTTGACAAAGGAGGGAAGATTCTCAACGATAGGCTGGAAAATGCTATCGAGGAAGTCAGAAATGTGTTCAGTAGGACAGGAACAGGCTGAGACAATAGATCTGCCAGGGTTTTCGATCTTATGAATTTTGGGGAGCATGTAGAATACAGGCTTGCCCAAAGAGCTGTCTTGAATCCTAAGACGAGAAGCTTCGGGAGGAAGAGCATTACTAGTGATGAGCTGTTTAATAGTTTTGTGTACAATGCGATTGTTAGAGACAGTCGCATCGCTGGTCCTGGGCCTGTAAAAAGAGCCATTGGTCAACTGGTTATTACCTTCACTTAGGTATAAGTCCTTCTGCCAGACGACAATGGCTCCTCCCTTGTCAGCCGGTTTGATGACAATGTCGTCTCTGCGGCGAAGAAGGGAGAGAGCGCAGGACTCTGCCGAAGTGAGATTGGAATAATGCAATCTACGAGGGCGGAGCTGCTGAATGTCATGGATGGTGTTCTTGATATACAGGTCCAGGGCATGAGAGGCCCCAGGTTTAGGTGTAAAGGGGGGGGGGGGGGGGTTTAGTAGAGTCAGAAAAGCGTGCGAAGATGTCGGATTCAGCCTGAGACTGCGGAGTGCTGTCTTCCTTTCTAAAATGGAACTTCAGCCTCATGCGACGGTGAAACCGATGAACATCCTGGAGGAGATTGTATTGGTCTAGGGTCGGACGAAGAGGAACAAATTTTAGGCCCTTACTAAGAATAGAGCGCTCTCCCTCAGAGAGGGGTAGATCTGGGGGGATGCAGACTACCTGAGTGCATGATGGAGTGGAGGATGGGGGGGGGGGGTAGCTTTGGGGGTAGGGATGAGACGGGATAGTTTATGGTGTTTGGACGTGGAAAGGAATTCATGCAGCTGCCGGTTCAGTGTGTGGATAGTGGTGCGTATCATAAAATAGAAAGGGAAGTTGTTGGAGGTGAGACAACGTAAGTGAAGCAGAAGCTGGGTCTGTTGGGCACTGAGGTCTGATAAAAGGCGGGAGTGACTGGCGGCCACTACGCGCATACGTTGAAAGCCACATCTGGTCTCAATTCGTTGTAGGAGACGTTGTTCCCTAGGATTGAGTGTACCAGCAGATGGATGAAAATTGGAAGAGAATCCATTAGGAAGAATTTTGTGGTGGAGACAGGTGTGAATAAAGTGGAGATGAGAAGAGAATCTAGTTTTCTTGAAAGTAACGAACGCAAAGTCAATAGCGGCACTGGATATATCAGGAGGTAGGGAGCTGAAGCTGGTGGTAACCGACACACGGAGAGAGTTGATAAAATATTTAAGAGAGGGCATAGTGGGGAAAAGTAAAACGTCCAGAAAATAAAAAACGTAAAAAAATAAAATAAATAATAAATAACATAGGCTATAAAACGCTAAATGAAAAATGGAGACTCATGAAACAATAGGCTAAATAAATAAATAGGGTAGAGTGCGGTAATATAAGGTGTGAAGGAAGAGTAGGGAAATACGAAAATGAATAGGGCCTAAATAAATAGGATATAAAATAATATGCAATAGGCTACTGAAAAAGAAGAGATAGGATAGGATCAGGGGGATAAGCAGGTTAGGTAGATAGAGATACGAGATAACAGAGATACGGTGCAGTAAAAAAAATATATTAAAAAAATCGAGGAAGTTGAGGGGAACTGCGGTAAGACGTGGAGTACAATGGGTGGGTTTGAAAAAAAATCGAAAAAAGGTGATTCGTCTTACGAGGACAAAAGACAAAGAAAGTAGTCAACGTTACGGCCACAAGGCCTTCGTCAGGAAAAGAAAGAAAGTGAAGGCTAGATAGGAGACATAAGAACTTAAAGAAATATATAAAAAAATAAAAATAAATATAAATGAAACCTAGGTACTTCCCTGAAGGCGAAGCATGGCTGAAAAGGAAGTGACTTCTGACCCCGGATGTACACAATACATACTAAGAAACTAAAAACTAAAAAACGAAACTGAACAAAAAACTACCCAAATATAATAAAAGTGGGGACTGGAAATAGAAGAGGACAGAATAAGTAGGAGATAAATGAATATGAAATAAAAAATCAAGACAAATTAGAAAACGTGTACATCCATACATATTATGGAGGTTTCCTTCACCTATGGATAACCAAAGTAGGAAATCTTTAACACACACAAAAGGTTAACCTGAGCAAATGTAATATTTTTTGGCCTCAGTGGCGGTTTGTGTAAATAATTTTTCTTCGCAACATGTACTTTGCATCTATGTGCGTACTTGGGTGTTAATGGGTATCTTAAATGCAATTTGTATTCTTAACTAGCGCATACTTCTATTGTGGTCAAATGTTGTATGTAATTTGTAAATATGTCTCACGCCAGCACTACCAGTAAGACGGACTTGTAAAAAATTATGTCGCTAGCTGGCCGGACCAATACTAAGGTCACGCGAGCCATTAGAGAATGGAAAGGGGGGGGGGGAGGTGCAGCTTGTAAACATGCCTGAAACCATTCCAGCGTTAGACGCCGGTAACCGGGCTTCGTAGTGTTACCCAAAAGTTACCATCAGCCGGCCCTGCACTTATTGTTGATCGGACGGTGAGCGGGGGAGAGTAAGATAAAACTGCAGCGCAGTTCAGCCTTGATCAGATTAATAGAAGGGGAGGCGTGTATGTTTTCCTGTATCTAGTTAAGACCCGTTTATTGTTGTGACGTGTTGTAATGTTTATGATTTATTTAGCACGATGATATATGAGATGTTTGTGTTTTCTTTACAGCTAACCCCGGTTATTTCCGGCTTTACGCTGAAGCCTTAGGCCTGATTACCTTCCTGGAGGAAGCGTCGCACAAGTCATCGACCTAATTACAGCTGGGTTGCACGTAACTACATGCGTGCCTAGTTCATCACCCTATTACGGGCACACTGGTGATTGGCCTTTGCTTGGAGTATAAATACTTCGCCCAACACGTATTAAGAAGAGCGCCCATGCTCCGTTTGCACCAGTTCTCTTTACAAAGCTACGTCGTCCCTTATCAGTGAGGACCGCTGCAGGAGTAGTGGACCATTACTCAAAAGGTGGATTATTTCCTCATCATTTATTTTATCTTGAGTGTTGCCATCGCACCCCCCGATTTCCTAGATTTACAGCCGGGTGCAATCAATTCACGGATTAATCAGCAATTACCCTGGAGAAGGTTGTCAATATTTGTTAAGTTTAACTCAGCGATTGAGTTTATGTCTGACTTCATGTCAGCAGGTTGTGACTTGTGTGTGCGCGTGGAGAAAGCGTGTTTGGTGAACAAGTCTGGGTGGTTGAGAGGGTACCCGAATGTGACTAGGGAGAGTCTGTGCTTGATAGCCGAGCTGTGCGCTCGAGGCTGTGAATTGTGGTCGAGCTGGGTGCTCGTATTATGTGACAGTTGAGATAATGGTATATTGATTCTGAATATAGTGATTGTGTACTACCTATTGAGGTAGAGGGGATGTCTTCCCGCCTAGGAGTGTTCTGGAGGAACTTTGGGTAATGTTCGTGGAGAACATATTAAGGCGATGAGTTGGTCCCACCTTTGGAGCTACGGTGGAGTAAGGCGTTGAGTATTGTCCGCCTTGTAGCTATATTGGAGTAGAATTTATATGGCGATGTTGCATGCCGCAAATCACTTGGGATAAGTGATTTACACCTGGATGGTGAATGGGTTCGTGCGAGGATTGAATGCCGCACATAGAAACGTGTTGTGTATATTGTTAGTGTGTAGACGGTCAGCCAGTCCGTGGAAGTATAGTTAAGAGTTATTCCCTACAGGCAGTGTCAGCCTGAGTGTGATGTTATGCATGCGTGACGATATTATTGATGTTCAGGACTTATGTGAATGTTCTATTAAATGTCATGGAGCTGTACAAGTAGCGTCGTGTTAATTCATACCCCTAGTGTTCTTTACCATCTACACACGACACACTCATAATACAGAGCTCTTGACAAATTGGGGAGCTCGTATGTGGAGTATTTTGAAAACCTGGGGCAACTTTTTAGAGAATCAATCAGCACCCTTTCACACCATCGTTTGTCTGAAATCTATACCCGGTGCTGCAGTTTAGAAGTCACAGAGTAATTCACGCAAAATAATAAACGTCAAATTATAAAGATGATTGACAAAACGGCTAAGGACTGGCCTGTCTGAGAACTGCATGTCAAGCTTTGTATTCAAATCAAGTTAAAGGAGCACGGTAGCAGTTTTTTCAAGTTTATTTTCAAGTAATTACAGAATTGGCTAGCGGGATATTTTACATCAGGCACACCGATAGACTGCTGACCTGGCACGGGGTAAGAGTTCATGACCTCTCGTGCGAATTCTTTTCTGCACTAAAATATTTCGGAGCGACGTATTGCAAAGTAACCGAGTATTATCGGAGAACAGTTACAGTTTAGCTGTACATTTTCAGTCACATCGGATCAAGCAAAGGGAGGATTCTGTGTTGACCTGTGTGATCGTGTTTGCTGACCTTTCATCCTGCAAGTGGGTCAGGCGTGTTACTACTGAGTGCTGCATTCAGTCACTAATGGACGAGGGATCTTTCAAGTACTGTGCTGGCTTCCAGTTTGTAATGTGTAATCTTCTACGTTTGACTGTCTTAGTGCTGTAAACTTGTGGCTGTTACATCATCATCGTGACCACTACACATCATTTCTAAGGATCTGACAACGCAGTATAAGATCTTCAAGCAGCTTCAAGACTATAAGATACGTATTATTTTTATAAATTAGTATGGATTGCTTATGCATTCGTTTTCTGTTGTTATCGTCTGTGTAAATTTCTTTGTGAGGTGTGTTTTCATCTGGTCTGCGCAGTTTGTTTTCGTCTGTTTACTTCTTTCCTGCGGATCTGTTGTTATTAGTTTTGGTTTGCTGTGCTGTGCTGAGTGTGTTGAAATTGTTCTTTGATATGTTGAATATAATAACTTGTTTTTCTTTTTCAGATGTATTGTGTTATTATGTAGAACATTAATCTAGATACTTTTCTTCTTTAAGTAGTTTAGCTCAATGGTTTATATTTACTTTTTGTTTAGTAATTATTGCGGTAAAGATATTTTACATTAGTATTAGTGCTATATTATGTTCAGTGTTAGTGTATACTTTAATGTTTATATTATAGATTTGGTTAGAAGTTAATAGTTTTATGTTTCTTTTTATTCAGAATCTGTGTCAGTGAGCTGGAGTGCTGTCGCCCAGTACTTCTGATACTGTTACTGCAGACTTTCAGCATCTTGATTGGACCTGCCATTCAAGACACTACTTCAAAGATAATTTTTTTTCTTGCAACATATACTTTTCTGTTTATATGCCACTCAAAACGTTTCTGGTGGTCATCCATTGTTGCAGTGTTGGTATTAATTGCGTTTATTTCTGGCAATATATTTTGTGGGAGGTGAGCACAACCCATCTTTCTTCATTAAAGAACTTTGCCTTGTGTTGTCTGCAATAGTTTTTTGTGAGACAAATTACGTTGTAGGTAACCCGGTCTGTTGAAGACTTGGGGATTTGTGAAGCCTCGTTTTATTTGTTGAACATTTATTGGTGTTAGCTGTTCAAGTCGTGTTTGTATATCCATTGTCATGTAAATTATTTTTCTCTCATGTGATGTTTATATGGGGTTTTCTAGTGTCGTTTCCTCTATCTTGTAAATAAGTTTATTTTACGGTTCCATTGTGGTTGTTTTGTTTGCAGGCGTGGTATTATACACCTATATCTACTTTTCTTTAGCTATCATCTGTTATCCCCCCGCCTGTGGGTTATTGTTTGTCTTTCTTGTAATTGTAGTGTATTTCATCAACATCATACTTCATCTCGTCTTCCTGAATGTCAATTAGATATTTTTTTTGTATGCATGACTATATATCAGAGTATTGAGAGTTAGTGCTTTTGGTTTGACATTATTAATTGTTTATTTAAGTATTCACTAATTCATTAGTGTAGTGTGCTATTTTAGCAAGAGTTGTTAGTGTTACTACTTTCATTAAATAGTGTTATCCGCAATTCCAATAGTTTTACTGGATCTATGGATGGTTCATTTTCATCATCATCATCATGCGATGAGCCTATGCAAGAGTGCAGTAGAACTTGTGATAAAAGAAGACGAAGGATAGCTCTAAGAGAATTAGTGATAGCGATAAAGAATGGTGATACATACGAGGTGTATGACTCTAATGTAAAGGTTAAGAAAGGAGATAAGATGAAAGTTTATTGTTTAAAAATGAAGAGTACCTTCAAGACTACTGTACAGCCAGAATATAAGGATTTTAAGAAGAGACCAAAACTGAATCTCAAAAGGAAGACTATTGTAGCAGAGGACATGGTTAAAACCGAAACAAGGAATGGTTCTGTTCAGACTGAGAGGAAATGTGTTACTGTACAGGCAGATAACCATCGTGAAGATATTTCAGCCTCAGTTGGTAAATTGTCCAACATGACTGTAGATGAACCACTGAAGAAGACTATGATCAGTGATGATTCGGTTAGGTGTAAAGATAAGTTATGCACTATGGAAGGAATCCATATGGGTGTAAAAATTGGAAAGTGTCTACAAAAGCCTTTGAGAAATCAAGGAGAGTGTCACGTTTGGCGCATGAGGAAACATACCATGCATCCCAAGAGGTTTCTTTACCAAAAATAGGTTCTTGGTGTAACAAGGATCAGTTAGAGGTGAACAAATTGTTTCAAGAGGAAGAAACCTATGAAGTAAAAATGAAGAGGATAGAAGAGGAATCCGAGGCTCAGCTTCAGAGAGCGGAAGAGGAATACAATACTGATATGCAAAAAGTAGAAGAGGAATACAAGATGAGTCTTAAAAGAATAGAGGATGAATACATAGCTGATGTGGTAGTAATACATGATGATTACCTTGCTGAATGGAAAAGAATAAAGTATGGTTATGAGGGTAATATTGAAAGTATAAAAGCCAAATATAGTGCTCCAAGGGAACGGAGAGAGAAGGAAGTGCTAGCAGTAAGGTATAGCATGGAGTCCCAAGCCAAAGTAATAGAGGAGAAATTTTTGGCTGAAATACAAAGAGTAGAGGAGCAAGAGACAGCAATGCGAGAGGAATACAAGGCGAAAGTACACAGAGAAAGGGAGCAAGCAAAAGTGGTGGACGAGCAAGAAAAAGTATCTGATGAACCAGATCGTGTTCCAGTATCCATACATACAGAGTCAGGTCACACATCTCAAGAAGGTGCTACTCAAGACAGTGCTTTATTATCTTACACAGATCAGTTGGAGATAGATAAATTGATTCACGAAGAAGGAACCTTCGAGGAAAAGCGTATAATATTAAAAGAAAAATTCAATACTCTTATGCAGAGATTGGAAAAGGCATACTATGATGGTATTCAAAGTATACAGAATGAATTTGAGGCGGATCATTGGAAGGAGAAATTCACTGCTTTAGGGAATAGTTGGGATGATCAAGCTGAAGAATTAGAAGACCAATATGAGGCTGGAAAAGAAAGATTAGAAGAGCAATACAAAGCTTTGAAAGATCAAGCGAAAGCTATGGAGTAGCGACATGAGACTAAATCTGATACAGATCTGTCAGATTTGGAGAAGGTACATGTAGTTGCAGAAATGCAATGTAAAAAAGGCTAAGATAGAGGATACTACATCTGTAGCCAAAGTAGCAGTAATGGAAGCTACTGAATCTGCAAAGAGAGTGGTTTAGAAGACAGTAATGGATGGTCTCAAAGGAGAATGTCCTGGAATTACAGTCCACTTAGAGCTAATACTTGCATAACATTTCCATAGGAAAGGTGCAACAAAAGGTTGTTGATGTTTAAGGTCATCAAGACATTACCATCAGATCAGTGGGACATGGATGATCTCTTCACATTATTGAAGATACTATGTTATCTGCATATACGTTTGTGATCTTTGTAGTTATAGTGGGTGAAATTGCTGGAGTATTGGCAGAGATGTGTTAGAGGCTGTGGAATATATTATGCTGTAAGATAGTTTATATCTGTATGGAAGGTAGTACAATAGACGAATCATGATAGGAAGGGCAAACCTATTACCCTGGTAGTCAAGAAACAGTATGTGGGGTTAATATCATGCTGTGTTAAATTTATCTCTGAGCTTATGTCCCTGTCCATTAATTATATATGTTTACCACGCAAGAGAATGTTTGAGTGGTATGGACAGTGGAGTATAATGTTGCATGAGAGGAAATAATGCATTTTGGAAATTGGCCAAATTTGCTTTCCTAATCTGGATCATTATTTCATTTCCAGAATTTATGAATCCGCTAGCATAGATCGGCCTTGTAGTGGCACTACTGGAATCTCATTTTGGCACCACTGACAATGTCTTAATATGGTGATCGGGCATCAAGTTGCTGAGAGGGTCTACAGAATAAATGGTTTTAAGAAGTTATCTCATACCTTGATGATCTTTACAGAGTACCAGATGCCAGAGAGCAATATTTTTTGCTGATGTACTTAGTTATATAGTTTAGATGATATTGCATACTTAAATTTTGAAATGTTGACGGTTTAATTTATTGTGATCAGGATATTTGACTACATACATTGCACATTGTTCACCCGTGTGTTACCGGGGCCCGAAAGGGGAGCAAAGAATAGTAACACTGTTCCCTGCCAAGCATGTCGTAGAAAGCGACTAAGGAGGGTTGGGCATGGGGCCGGTTACCCCATCCTGTAAAAAATTTAAACCACAAAAAACTTCAACAAACATTGACAAGTCAAATAAAGAAAATAAAACACAGCCATCCAAGACAGGGGAAGGTCCTCTCGCAGGGAGGCGTATGACGCAACACAGAGAAAGCCGAAAGGAGTCAGTGTTGCTGACTAACCTTCTTTCTTCTAGGAGAACTTCCAGATTTGGCACCTGGAATGTTCGGACATTAAACGAACAAGGGAAAGTGGCACAAGTAGCAGCAGAGATGAGGGAATATAAAATCGAGGTTCTGGGACTGTGTGAAACAAAGTGGAAGGGGGTAGACAAGAAGAAACTCATCACAGGTGAATTGGTGCTGTCCTCAGGACATGAAGACGAACGTTCACACCACAGTGAAGGGGTAGCTCTTATGTTATCTAAAGAAGCACAGAAAGCACTCATTGAATGGGAAGCCGTTGGATCCAGAATAATAACAGCTTCTTTTAAAACAGCTAAGAAGAAAATAAATGTAAATGTCATCCAATGTTATGCACCAACTAATGACAAAGAAGAGTCTGTGAAAGAAACATTTTATACTAGACTACAGGAAATTATAAAAACAGTAAAAAGAAGAGACATCACAATTTTTATGGGTGACATGAATGCAAAGATAGGTACAGTCAACAGCGGCTTTGAAGAAGTCATGGGAAAACAGGGGCTAGGAATAATGAATGAAAATGGGGAACTATTCTCAAACTTCTGTGCTTCAAATCAACTGGCTATAGGAGGAAGCGTGTTTCCACATAAGAGAATACACAAGGCAACATGGATATCACCAGACCATAGAACAGACAATCAGATTGATCATATATGCATAAACAAGAAGTTTAGATCATCATTGCAGGATGTAAAGGTATATAGAGGAGCAGATGTGGCATCAGACCACCACCTTCTGATAGCCAAAGTAAAAATGAAACTCAAGAGATATGCAACAATGCAAAATTATAGACAACAATTTAATGTAGGACATCTAAGAAATCAAGAAACAAGAGACAAATTTGCGGTCACAATATCCAACAAATTCCAAGTGCTCCAACATCTGGAAGATGCAGAGAATACAGAAGACTATTGGCAGCAAATTAAAAAGGTATGGAATGAGACATGTGAAGAAATACTGGGGAAAAGGGAACGACAACAAAAAGCATGGATAACAACAGAAACCATCAATAAGATAAAAGACAGGAAAAACAAGAAAGCAGATTTAAACACAAGCAAAACCAGAAGTTCCAAAGCCAAGGCTCAAGAAGTGTACACAGAAGCAAACAAAGAAGTAAAAAGAAGTATCAAAAGAGACAAGAGGAAATATATTGAGGAGTTGGCAAGAGAGGCAGAAGATGCTGCAGCCAAAGGTAATATGAGAGAACTGTATAACAGCACAAAGAAGCTAACGGGGAAATACAAGCAAACAAGTTGCTTCATGAAAGACAAGAATGGAAAACTGCTCAGCAATATACAAGAGCAAATGAAGAGGTGGACAGAATATTTTGAGGACCTTCTCAATAGACCAGCTCCAGAAAACCCCTCGAACATCCAACCAGCAGAAGAAGAGCTGCAAATTAACCACGTGAAAGACCCACGAAGGAAGAAATAAAGAAAGCCATAAAGCTTCTAAGAGATGGAAAAGCGTCTGGACCTGATGGCATTCCAGCAGAGGCCATCAAAGCAGATATCGACACGGCTACAGAGATGTTATATAAATTACTTGGTAAAGTCTGGGAAAAGGAAGAGATACCAGCAGAATGGAAGGAATGATATCTGGTTAAGTTGCCTAAGAAGGGAAATTTACAAGAGTGCACAAATTATAGAGGAATAATGTTACTTTCAGTGCCAGGAAAAGTATTAAACAGGATTATCCTTGAAAGATTAAAAGAGTCCATAGACAAGAAACTGAGAGATGAACAAGCAGGTTTTCGACAAAACAGATCCTGTACAGACCAGATAGCCACTTTGAGAATAATATTTGAACAAAGTCTGGAATGGAATTCACCACTATACATCGGATTTGTAGACTACGAAAAGGCATTTGACAGTCTTCTTCTTCTTCCGTCCTTAGCCAAAGACCGACCAAGCAGTCAGAGGCCATCACGCCTTGTGGCGTCTTAAGGGCAACAGCAGATTGATTTTCTCTGTTGTAGTTTCCCATCACGCCTAGCGGCGTCTTTAGGGCAACAACAAATAGATCCATCTGCCGTTGTTTCCGTAATCGGTGTGACAAGCCAACGGGTGATCAGCCCATTGGGCCATTTGACAGTGTAGACAGAGAATCACTTTGGAAATTGATGAGGCATTATGGAGTTCCCCTGAAGACCATTAATTTAATAAAAAAAACATATGAAGACATGACATGCAGAATTCTTCATGAAGGACAGCTTACAGAACCGTTTGGGATAAGAACAGGAGTGCGACAGGGATGCCTCTTGTCTCCATTTCTTTTCTTACTAGCAATAGACTGGGTTACGAGAACATCGACAACACACAACAGAAATGGAATCCAGTGCACTCTGACTAAGCAGTTCGATGATCTGGATTTTGCTGATGACTTAGCTCTTCTGTCCCATAACCGTAATCAGATGCAGGACAAATTGAAAACACTCGATGAGAGGTCACAGCAATTGGGTCTGAAAATACACAGGGAAAAGACAAAGATAATGAGAATAAATGCAGGTAATGATAATAGGGTTGAACTTGAAGATACACCAATACAAGATGTAGAATCGTACACATATCTTGGTAGCAATATAGACAAAGTTGGAGGGACAGACAGTGATATCAAAATAAGAATAAAAAAAGCAAGAGGAGCTTTCATTGCATTGGGAAATATATGGAGATCAAGAGAAATCGGATCCAACACGAAAATAAGAATCTTCAACTCAAATATGAAGTCAGTCCTATTGTATGGCTCTGAGACATGGAGAACAACTGTAGCCGTGTACATAGTTGTTCCTTTGGAAACAGGCTATAAAAACCAGATTAGCATATAAATTTCTACTTTCCGAGAAACAGATTAAATTGTAATTAGGATAGAGTCGCGTTACATGTCAAAATTAGTCACGTGATTTTTACCCAATCGTGAGCTCAGAAAAATTTAGAAGGGACGCGATTTTCCCCAGCAGCCTAGTTAGTTGGAAGGGACGCGTGTAGCTAGTAAGACAAGCAAGTTTGTGCTCATAACGCAGTGGTTTACTGCATGAAAGTTTATTCAAGTTGAAGAATTTGAAATTCCAGGGATGATGGCATGTTCTCTTCAAAGTGCATTTTTGTGTATTTAAACTCTATATTCGAAGTCTGTAAGTAGGAACTAATTACTATACAATTATTGACATGTCGAAATCGAATGATTGTTGCAGATTTAGAAAGGAAACAATGGCTGAAAGATTTCTTTTCAAATGTACATGCAGGATTGATTTGTTTTGATGAAGCAATAACATATCAGGAGGAGATATGGCAATTTTATATCCTGAAGAAGCATAGTAATCCCTATTGAACTACTGGCATGCACTTACTTGAAAATATGGCATTATAAACAAGAAAGAATTTCCTAAGAATAGAACCAGAATGGTTATAATGAAGTTTAGAAACTCATACAGCGGGATTTTGAAAAGAAATATGCTCTGAAAAATATTTGTCATATGTGTCTTATGAAGTTTTGCCATGTCGACACACACATATCAACTTGTTGCCTAGTGACCAGTCCTCTACAAAAGAGCAGAAGTATTAACGAAACATGGAACTCAAGAGAAAATACCAACACCAAGAATACAACAACAGCAGCAGGAAAACCAACCCGTATGTACACAACCATTACAGCCCACCGATTGACATGTTTAAGAAATATTTGCTGACGGGAAGTTACCCTATGCAGCATGAACCATTACTGTGTCAGAGCTTTGCCCATCAGTTCCCCTCCCCAAGTTTCTCCAACCCACGCCGCCCCTCTGACTCTGACAAGTGGAACAGTCGTTTGCTAACGGGAGGTTATCCCAAACGAGAATCCTTCACCAAGATGAATGCAGTAACAACACACGCGGACGCGGAAAGTTACTCTGTCGGAAAATTAAGAAACCTACGATACCCATGTCTATCAACACATCATACCGAGGACACAGATAGTACGCTGTATCATTTTAACAGACGTGCTAAGAATCACTGGACGAGTTTAAATAGAAGAGATTGCCGCATCGCAGTCCGAAGCCTATTCACCAATGTCAAAAGTCATAGGACCTACGAAATAAAGAATCTCCATGCATCTGACAGGGAATGCATTGTCACCACAGATGAAGGTTTTCGTGCTGTTATAAAACCACTACATCCATGGCGAAGACCATTTCTTGAACGTCAACAGGTCAGTTCTGTGAAAGTAAACACGACGCTACATACCCCCTTTCATAATAGACTAACCCGAATCATGCACAAACAAGAAGAATTTATGAATGAACCAAGAATGACCTCGGTGGCAACACAAACAGACCTTCCTACGTCACCTTTTAACCACACTCGAACGACAGTAGCCACTCAAACCGAAATACTGAATGAGGATGAAACTGAACTGAAAATAATAGAACAACACTTCGATCCTCACACAGTGGTCCAAAACTCCAATGAACATGAAGACGACACAATGTCCTGTGTATCAGACTCAGATAGTGGTATCGAGTCAATATTCAGCGCCCCACTTGTAGACAGCGCCACACTTTCAGAAGTCAACACCACGGTTGAATCGTTTTTTCCTGAGCCTCACGAATCGCCTCCTGTGGCTACATTTGTAGAACTGCCACAACCGCCAGTCATGTCACCTCTAGCCACACATTCCCAGGCTACATTGCCATCATCACTGATTTCCTTTGCGCCCCAACAATCAGTCAATGTCATGTCACCTCCAGCTACAGTACAGCCATTGACGTTTTCTTCAGTTGCCCATCAACCTCTCAACGTCAACAAAACCATCTCCAGTACTGTACCCGCTGTCAACCCTATCAACAACGCTATCTCCAGTACTGTGCCCACTGTAAACAGTGTATCGTCAGATGAAGAAAATGAGTTAGAATGCACGGAGAAGCGCAAAATGGTGGAAAAGTTGGGAAAAGAAGTGAGAGAAGAAGTGAATGACACGAGTAAGAGAATGGTAAAAGTGGTTGAACCAAACATGGACGAGTTGAAGAAGGAAATAGAAGTCATCCTAACACAGCCTGGATTTGACGGGTCACGACGAACAGTATGGACATTGCTGGAAGAAAAATATCGGACACAGTTTCTAGAGATAAGATTTGAATTAGATATGGTTATAACGAATATGTTAGATGACAGAAACGAGAAGAGATGGAGAGAGCAGAACAAACGTGATCGAATGCAGAGGAAAAATAGAGGAAGAGGCAAATATAGATATTGCTAAGATGAAGGAGTTAGAAACGCTTAAGGCGAAACATATACCTGCCTAAAAACTAACAGATGTTCCAGCTATACAAACCCTAACCACAGTGAAACCATCACCGCAATCAAAAGATGTTAAGCCATCACCGCATTCGTCAATGTCCTCAGTGCCCCAACAATCAGCAAATGCAGTGTCGTCGCCTATCACACCCGTCACCACTGCTACTCAGTATGATGCTCGCCTAAGCAGTCGGGACTTTGCAAGGTTAGAGATGGCAGAGAAACTGAAGGAACTACTAAAGCTTTGCTGAGACACGCCCAGGTGTTTTCAATGTACATGCCATCCAACACGGTCACCGCTGATGTGCATTTACTTTTTAACAATGTTCTAACTTTCCCATGTACTCTATTTTCAGTTTTGACAGTTCAAATGACTTGCTTCCAGACTAAGATGTCAAAGCCTCACTGAGAAAGCTATTTTTTTTCCAGCCTTAGAATACTGATGCCCAGAGAACAAATCAAGACCAGCACACGGAGGATTTTCATTAGATAGTATAGTTTTGTGAAATAAAAATGACAAAACAATTGATAACACACGGTGTTACGAGTTTACAGACATTATTTAGTTACAGACATTTTCTTAATATTTTAGAATGTTACACAACCTTACCTATAACACATGTGTCACACTATTCTGTTGTAACATTGATCTCTACTTTTGAAACTGATCATATTCCACGCTCCATTCACCAGACTTCTTGTCCTTGCAGTTCCAGAGTTCTGTAATTTCGCATCTTAGTGCATTTTCATGCAGACACTTTACACCAGTAGTTTTTTCTTACCTCATACTAATATTTCTGTGATCTCAATTATGCTAAACTCCTTTATATCTATCACCTTGATCAATCATACTGTTCCTACTATGACATCTGTTAACAACATATAATTCATACCCAAAACTAGTATTGCATGTTATGCTATCTTTCTCCACAGGATTATTTATTTTTCCAATGTACATTATTATTTTAGACCCAGATGTATATTAGTACTGTCAAGATTTTAAACATTCTCCAAGATTCCATATCCCAACCTTGACTCTCTATAGTAAGATTTTCTTCACTCCACTGTTACAACATCTTTAACTTACTATTTTTCCTTTCCACTATATTGAGACGACATTCTAGACTTGTGATCTTTTCAATCCCAATCATATTCATTCCTTGGAATTACAATCATGTTGTAATCAGGAGATCCTTGATGTACCCTTTCCTCGCCACTTATTGACAACAGACACTGCTACAATATTCATTCTGTTCTAACCTAAACTATTACTTGCAGCCCTATTGGTTGGGATTTACTATTAGGAATATTGATAGTATCTCTTGTGTTTAGTGAATTGATTTTTATCATTCTTTCGTACTTGTGATACAAACAGAAAAGAAATCACAAGAAAAAGAAAAGAAAAGAAATCACAAGAAAAAGAAAAGAAAAGAAACCACAAGAAAAACAAAGAAATCACAAAAAAAAAGAAAAGAAATGGAAAAAAAAGGAAAAAAAAAAAAATGAAAAGAGACAAAACATAACAGAAAAATGAGAAGAGAAAAACAATTGGAATGTTTTTTTTTATAAGATGTATTATATGTTTATATGCCACCCTCACACATTTTGATGATGATAAGCCAATATTGTAAAACATTGACTGCCCTGAGGTTAGCAGCCGACATAAAAGAAAAGAAAAAGAGAAAATAAATCACCATTTCAGAGTGAGAAATTAGTTTTTACTCCTACTGCCCATTACCAGTCATACCCCCACCAGCATGATCTCTGATACTCCAGCAGTATTTTGTTGATACTGCCTATGACAAGTACCCCAATGACATTTGCGCATGCTGATTTTTTGCAAATGAAAAATCCTTTGAGAGCATTAGTATATGCTAACCCCAGATTGAACAAATTACACCTATTTGTTGATGATGCCTTTGCCCATGTTAAAGAAATAGCATTTGCACATGCTGACTTAGCAAATGAAATACCCCTCTACAGCATTTGTATATGCTGAACCCACATTGAACACCCATTACCGGATGATAGCCACTGATGGCACATGAGAGAATGAAGCAACTGTTTATGTATGATGAAGATGCCATTTTATATTATGGTGAAACTTTATGTTGTCACAGCTGAGATTTTGTTGTAATGTTTATGCACAAAATCCCCCACATTAACATTGGAGGAGCAATAATTTTAGTCTTTCGTGGTTACGAGATAAGACAAGGATATAATAGAATATTTGATGAATACCATGGACATGGAACAAATCAGAGCAGATGATTGTTGCACATATGAGGACCATATTTGAAGTCATTATTGAAGGATTATCAGTAGACAAGAGACAAATAGATTATGATAATCCCATGGAACCACAGGTACTAAGGACACAAAATGGAGATTAAATAATGGAGAAAAAAAATAATGACTGAATAATTACTACGCCCAGAGGTAAGAGAAATAGAGATACATCCGCATTTTCGGAGAAGATATCTCTTTGATTTTTGCTCATTGCCTTTGTAATATGAACATTGTTGTATAACAAATGACTATTCCTTATCACGAATTACAGAATGTTGTACGATAGTTGAAATAAATTGACAATTTACTATACTCATAACATACCCAGAATTACAGGAGAAAAATACATGATTGATGAAATTGGACGTACTGAGATCTGCTCACCCCGAGGATATTGGATAAAAATAATAATGTTATCCCAAGGACAGACATGTCACAGATATATCATGGAGATATTATGACATAAGAAAAGAATACCTAGATTGGAAATGCAGCAAACTTTGTCAAGGACACCATGAAATAGACCCCCGCCCCACACTTAAGATAACTGACGGACGAGATTTTTTGAATTATAAGTACCATAAGTCACCCATCTGGCTGTAGTCAGCGGATGTTACAGGCACCACATAACTCTGACTAACCCTCGACCAGCGAAGGCAGAGTTGGTGTCGAAATTTTGCACATATGTAAAAAGACATGTTTTTGTTCATGTTTTGGTAAAGTCTAGACATTTGTGTTAATGGTTCCATAAATGATTAGTTGATATATTGTTGATAAATATTCACAGATATAGTACATGGACAATTAATAAGGATGTATTTCCAGTACAGAATAAGAGGAATAGGAAGGATCCACATTTTAAATATTGGAGCACCATGAGCGATGAATTGGACTTATAAAGGAAATGGAAATTGTACACTGTATGCAAGGATAACCAGAAATAATATGGATAAATAGTAGTCAGAGTACCAGGAACTTTGTCTTATAAGAATATTGTAGATTCCTCACGATCAATTGAATATTTTTTCTTCCTTTCTATGTCACATTTTTTGAGTGATGACCCCCAAATTTTTTTAATCTCATATTGTCAAACAGTTCTTACATCTCAGTTGATTGTTCCATAAATCATTGATGTGTTTTTGATAAATGTATTGCTAGATAAGGTACATAGGGAGTTACTAAGGAGGAATTCTCAAGATAACAGGAGGACAAGAATAGATACAATGATATTGGAACACCATAAATGATACATTGGTGTTATGAAAAAAAAAGGAGACAAATATAAATTGTATACAAGGATGCCTTGAGAGTGACAACATGGATACATATTGTCAAGAGTATAAGCAGTTGTCTTAACAGAGAAAATAAAGTAATACGGAACCCAATGTAGAAAATTCATGATGATTTGAAACTATATTTTCCTTTTCCCTTATATTTCATAATATAATAGTAACATATTCGTCTGTTGGTTGCTGAATAATTAGATGTTTGAAAATTGATGTATGGTAAGTCAAAGAAGATCTTTGAAGAATATATATATATATATATATAAAATAATATTTCTAGGAAAGAGTTCACAGAAAAAATACTGTGTTGACAGAAAAGAAGGAATGATTAGAAATAACTGACGAATGGACAGGATCACCACCAGACGTACGGATATTGGAGACAAACATCACATATTTTGAAGAAAAAAAAAAAAAAGGAATGTAATATAGAACACTCTTTACAGTGATGGACTTGGAACGAATTTATACACTTACCATTTAGAAAATGTCAATAACCGGAAACATTCAGATAAATAAATAAGGATAAGCCATGAGGTTTTAATGCTTTTATTGTGAAAAATGATTACTTATAAAAATGATGCTGGTTATATTATCGTCTGATAAAATATGCATATTATGTCTAGAGATGTTTTCTACATGTAATAATGAGCAAGTGGCTCATTCACTAGAAAAAAAAAAAAAAGAGAACATGATGAGTACCCA